>WEKX01001531.1:7868-26375 GCA_013390025.1 Pitta sordida
TCCTGCACGTAAATACAATTTAAGGACAGTCCAATGTAAGCAGGAACTTATGAAATGTCTAATAATTGGTTGGAATGTCCTCATTTTCTAGCAAGAAAATATAAAATACTTTTAATTGAACATATGCCTACAGCAAATCAAACTTTTAAAATATTTTGGAATAAGATTTTGTTTCAAGGGTATCTTATTACTAATGAAGAAAAACAAAGAAAAAAATGTAGTACAGGACAAAAGCTTATTATCAGTAGAGCAGGGATTTGAGGATGGTATAATTTTCCACATCAATTGCTTCAGAGTTTTTGACAGAAAAACATGAATGGTTACCTCGACATCATCTCCCTTTGACAACAGAACTGAGTCACCCCCTAGATGCAATTCACCAGATTACTCAGATTGCATGAATTTCTTGCAACTGCTTAAAGTCCGCTGAAAGAAATCATCCTTCAAGAGATCTCGTTTGGTTGGGGATCAGACTTTAAAGTTTTCATCTCAATTTAGACAACTTGTGCAGAAAGCAAACCCCCATGGCCTGCACTGCACTCCAACAGATAGTGGGATGAACTGTCCACACCATGTCCTGTACAATCAATAGAGAGTAAAGACTGTTGATCTTTGCTGGCTTGGGGCTGATTTGACTTGGTGGCCTAGAGCTGACAGACTCCACATCTATTAATATGTTTCATGGTGGAAAGAAATGGTTACATATGCATGTGGCAGTAAATTACTTTAATTTGATGAAGACACCTTAGCCCTTGCTGATGTTGATTCCTTCAACTATGTGGAATGAATTCTATTGTTTGCTTATGAAAGATAGTATATAAAGCAACAAAAGAAATTAAAAAATCATACTGGCATAGACTCTCAACTCACTGTATGGTGCTTTACAGTCACAAACCCTATTAGCATTAATCAAAGTATGATGATGGGCTTTCTAACACCTTTTGTCTGGAAGATAGAACCTGCACAAATCTGAGAATTGGAAATTCATGGAGAGGGGAGGGTGAAGGAGGGTCAGTAAAGATCTGCCCTATCTACCAAAATACCGATCTACATGGCATAATGAGGGAAGGATTGGAGAGCTCATTTTCTATACTGGCTTCCCTAAAACTCTGCACACTAATAAGCAGCTGTCAGCAAGGTGGGTAGAACAATAAAATCTCAACAGTCAAGCTGAACTGATACAGTCCATTACCTATAGAATCATGCCCATACAGCTCTCTCAATTGAATGATTACAGCAGTACCAATGGGCTGTGCACTTCAGTGTTGTATTACAGCTCTGGTTCATAAAATTTTACAATGTATAAGTAAAAAATTAAATGCTACTGAAGACGGAAACATTTCTCTTTTGTACGTGCACCAGACAAGGTGCTATCCAGCAATGGCTGAAGTTTAAAATGTATACTCCAAGAATTTCTAGGACACTGGCCAAAATCTAATACCATGTGGCCACATGGATCTCTTAAACAGACATCCAGCAAAAGTCTTGCTTTTGAGTATTTGCAGCTGATGCTACAACTATATGATCATGGAACTACTGTTTATCCAAATCTTTATTTTGGAAATAGTTCAATAGTGCTTATCAAGTTAGAAAAAAGAATATTCCAGCAAAAGCTGTGTAACTGGAAAACCATAGAACTATCTAATTCTAAATGTGCAAAAACTAAATGCCTGCCTTATGATACAGTATATATTTTCTAAAAGCTACATTTTTTTCAAATAATAACACCAATTTTTAGAGTTAGCCAAATAATATTTTCCAAATATTGATTCTGGTAAATTTGGGTATGCTTTGTGTTGTGAAATAATGACAGAACATCCTCATTATTTGCACATTGTCTTGGAAATACGTGAAGAAAATTACAAGCAAACAGTCTTATCTGTTGACTATACACGAGGTATTGAGCAGTGGCATTTCTACCAGGCATGGAAGACTCAAAATTAGCTGTGTACTTATGCACCTTCTAAAATAAGTACTCCATATCAAAGTACATAGATTTGTTCAATTTTCTGGAGGATTTTTTTGAAAGAAGAAGTGTGGCCAAATAACATTGCATTTCTACCCCTGTAGTAGTATTTATATACTCTTGGGCAGTAATGCTAGGCCAGCTTTGTAAAATCAATTCCAGCATCTACATATATTTGCTCATCAGAGCGAACCCCGGACCAGGTTTCCTGCTGGTGTAAGTGGCCTTAACCTAGCAATTTTCACATATTTACATCAGCAGGTACTTTGAACTCTGGTGGGGTTTATATAAAAAAATATAAATGTACACTTAAAACTACTTTCTAGAAGTGTTCCTTTTGAGAACAGTATTTACCAAATGTTGAGATTCCATTTAGATTTTTGAGTTAATGAGATTTGAGCACCTGTTTTAATCAGCTGATCCCTTGAAAACAAGAAATTACTTGAAAACGTTTGCTGAACAGGATAATAATAATAACAACAGTAAAACAACAACAATAATAATAGTATAGTGGCCTCATACCAGTAGGATATATTGATATCCAGAAATTAATTTTCTGTTGCTGTGTCTAAATAAATGTAAAACTAGAGCTAGGCAATGAGAAATCATCCTCCTGAAAATTGAGCATGCATCTGCTCTTGTAACAATCCTGTTGCTAGGTTGTAATACCCAGATATGCATGCAACAATTGAATTATTATGATCAAACACTTTCTAACTGCCATAAAACTTATTGGGAATAGACAGATTAGTTCTCACTTCACCAAGATACACTCGTCCCAGTTCATTAAACCAGCTGTACGTCAGAATACGCAGTGAGCAATCAAGTTGTATGGACTAGCTCTTACAAAAAGGTGAACCCTGTAGCGACAAGTTTTGACAATTAGACTAATTGTCCTCTAAGAGACCCAGCTACAACTTTTTGGCAGCTTTAGCAGGATGATGACACTTGTACGCTATGATGGACTGAAATGCTGATGTCTTAAACATTGTCAAAATCATAGAAAGCCTTTTCTTTTAAACTGCAAGGAAGCAATTGCCAGTCTGTGAAGCACCTCCTTGCCCACTATGCTTCCTGACTGGATTTTGGAATGTGAAAAGGAAACTTCAGATAAGATTATTGTCTAATCACCTCAGGTCTGAAAGAAAATAAACAAGGCTCATCAGGTGGTGGAGGAGAAGGGGTCTGGATGTGTAATGATGTAATCTCTCAACACCAAACAGAATAAACATCCCTACCCTGGGAAAACCACTGACACACAGGACATTCACATGAGAAGCACCTGAGAAGGGGTCATAAACCATTAAAGACCCCCAGAGTTCCACTCAGACTCACTCCTGAGGCCTTCCACCACCAGAGGACTGCATGTGATCCAAGTGAGCCAACAAATCCAGTCTGTCAAAGAAACCTGCAAAATGTCCCTTCACAGCCCAGGGGAGGTGCCTGGCATCTCCTGACTGTACATTAATCCATTGGACTCTATGATTTGGGGACCTTCACCACTAAGATGACCACAAGAAGAACCAGGGGACACAACTGGGTTCCACAAAATGGTGATACCTTTTCTATTAATCTCTCTCTGTCCCTCTCTTCCTTCCTTTCTGTCCCCCACCACAGCCTTTCTCTATTTCTTATTCACTCTCTCTCTGCCTCACATTTACTGTTAAATACAATCCATACTGTTGACTTGGGCATACGGTCTCACTTACACTTTAGTTGGGCAGAGGCATTTCTAGTAATTTTAGCACCCGGATCATAATATGCCCTCTTCAAGTCTTCTAAGAAACACCGCCAGCCAGCTGTATTTCCAGAGAAGTCCCTGCAATAACTCTTCTAATGCTAATTAACTGTATCAATGTTGATGATTTTATTTTATTCTGGATCACTGCTAACACAGCTGGCAGAGGAGAAAGATTGGAGATAGTGAGAAGATGAAGACAGGATTCACAGTAACTGAGATTGTTTTGTAAACTGGGACACAACCAAAGGGTAAGTTCTGCAAAATGTCAGGTTTCACACTGGTTGCTAAGAGGAAGCCTTTCATAAGGCTACCTTTAGCTCAGGAGAATCATGCACACTTTACTTCTACAGATAGCAGAGGAAGATACTTCCACAGGAAAACTGCTCAACCTCTATTGCCTCTTACAGGTACACATACACATGGAACTGTTACTCATATTTGTATTCTATACTTGATGATTCTCATGCTCTGCTTCCTACATAATTGTACATGTTGGTGAGTTGGCATCAAACCATCAAGAAGGATGATGAACAACTGGAGGAGGTTCAGAAATCCATGGAAAGAAATATTCATTAAAAAGATTAAGACAGGTTAATTCCATTTACTTTCCTTTTGAAAGAGATTGGAAGCAGAGATGACTATGGTAGCTTTCACGTTACTACGTAACATAAATGTACCTAATCTAAAGCACAGTCATCTTCAGTCTAAAAGACCAAAGGAGGAACAATGTCCAAGGCTTTAAATTCAAACTGGATAAATGTAGGTGAGAAATAAGACTCAAATCTCAAGATGCAAGCAAAATCAATCACAACAAATTACTGTTTAAAGCTTCTTCTCTTTCTTTGCAAATCCTTGAATCAATATTAGAGGGGATTTTCCCTGTTTTAAAGTTCTGTTCTCTTTTTTGGTGGGGTTTTGGGGAGGGCTTCTTTTTGTTTCCTTTTAAAGATCATCTTTCCAGAGTTCCTAGGCACAAAGTAGGTTGTGAGACTTCTATGACTACATTTGGTAAGGAGAAACACACCATTCAGTTTTGGGAAAATTAAAATTTATAAACCTATCACTTCACTGTCTGTGTATTCTGCTTATGGCAAAAGACCCCCAAGCAAGATTCACAGCCACACCTGGGCACCTGCAGGAACTTTGGAAAGAAAGTCCCTGTGTCAAACAACTTAAAATCTCAATGGATAAAGCAGGTTTCACGTTGCAGGTAGAAAGATGCACAGAGGAGACATGACTTTGGCTGCAGTGCATTCTATCTTTCCCAAAGACATGGTCTGTCCCAAAATACAAATCAATTCAGTGTTAACACTGCTGTCGTATTAACTCTTATTTTATCAGAACTAATTAGAAAACCTTTGGTTGTGGTTGGCAGAATCAATGCTGTGCAAGGACAAAAGAACCTTCAACACTTCTTTTGTATTAAAGTCTTACCTGCACAGCAAAGAAGAAACCAACATATCCTACACTTAGTACATACATTAAAAGACTTCCTTTAAACTCAGATTTTTCGTCTATGCATAGTAGATGAAACTACATTTCAGATACCACCTTTCACAATCTGTCCCAGAATTCATCTAATAATGCTGAAATATTGTACATGTCTTTTACTCTCTGGACAACTTAAAATATAAAACAGAAAAACAAGCAAACCCCAAAAAACAACAAGAAAAACAAACAAACCCCAAAAAACAACAAAAACCACCTCTCACGACAGAGTTCCGTTTGGAAAATCCATGTCCAACATTTAACCAATAGAATTAATTAAACATAAAATTTTTATAAAATACTGCTTCAGCAGTATCTCTTTAAGACTAACCCGGCAAAAGTCTTATCACCAGTCTTCTCAAAGGATAATTTTTGCAAAATCAATATTTTCTGAAAAAACAGGAATTTTTATGAAATATCATTTAAGATATCCCATTGTATTGTTATGTTAAAGGACAGTGGATCAGTTGTCTTTTAGGCCAATATCCTACATAATTTGACTCTTGAGTGAAGAGTAGAAATTAATGATTTGTTTATCTTCAAAACCACTTATTTTCACAGTCAAGGAAATAAGATTTGTGTTGCCAAAATCCCAAGAGCATAGTATAAACATATTTGTACCTTCATGTAATTATATTTATATTATACCTGAGGGATTCCAACTCTGCAAATAAATCTTGTTATTGTCTAGACTATGCAAATGAACATTCTATAGGAGAAATAAATCATTTGCCTCACTAAAGAATCCTTTTCCTCAAAAGAAGTAAACTCCTCCATCAATACCAGCAGCCTGACAGATGGCAATGGTCACGTTCCACCAAACTGTGGCAAGTTGTAGCTTCATGTTAGTTGGCTGCCATAGAAAGAAGATAGCTAGGTGGCTGCAGAGAAAGGGGAGGTAACAGAGAGACTGACGGGCTGTGTGTGTGCTGTAACAGTTCTGTCCTGGGATGTGCACAGGCTTTTCACTGACACTGTGCATTACAGCTTAAGAAACCTGTGGTTGATTCTACCCAGGCTCGTTTTCCTCCACTGCACAGGGCAAATTCATCCTGGCTCTTGAAGGAACAAGACGTACAGCATCATATCTGTGGTTTAATAGAGGAGGGATAGACAAGGCTGTTTGCCTCTACCTGAGTTTGGGGGCAAGCAAATTTTGGAAGTGTTGATTTTCTGCCACTCAGTATTAATCTTAATAAATTCAGCAAGGCAACTATCAATTTAAACATATGTATCTGTGAGAAGAATTAATCCTGAGTCTAATTTCGTTTACTTTCTTTAGTGGCATCACTTCGATAGCATCCAGACATCCTGCATTATTTAATTGCATTTATCCTCACAACAACCTTGCGAAGAGAAAAACACTATTACCGCAGTTTGACAAGTGGGGATCTGAAGCACAGAGAAACTAAATGACCGACTCAAGGTCACAGAGAAATCTGTTTCAGCATAAGCACTAAATCCCAGATTTGCTGAGTCCTTTGACAGCACAATCCATTAGAACTACCAGCCTGTGTTGTCTGCTTACTGGTACCAGCAATTGTTCCTGAAAGGACAAACAGTATTTGGCTTTTAATTGCCATGAACTTTTTCTTTGTAGTAAAAGGAAATTAGGAAAATTGTATAAATCAAGGGTAAACTAGGAAACAATCTCACCTGAGATATTCTACACAGGACTATAAATACAAACAAAAATGAAAACCATTTTCTACTTCATAAAAGCAGCATTTTCTTATTTCAAAATATAAACTTCTTGATGACAGCAGTGCAACATAAACAAACAGATAAAATACAGCATGCCTCACATACTGGGGAAAAAAAAAAAGGATTTCCTCTCTTTTTTTCTTTACTCAGTATTTCATCATCCCTCTCCTTGATTCTCCTCTCCCTTTCATTAAGGAAGATAAGTCACAGCAGTGAAGTTATAGACACCTGTTTCCCAGTTAATTAATAGTAAAGATATTTTTACCATTTCCCTAAGGGTGGTGCAGCTCAGACTAAAAGTATTTCATGTTCAAATAGGTAAGGCTAGCTCTAGAGCTGCAGGGACATGCTTTGCTCAGAGCTAACCTGTCTTCAGAAGGATCTCTGTTCACAAGGTACCGTGGACTCAACAGAGAATTCTGGGAAAGACGTTTTTAGGAAAAATAATGTGAATAGCAAAGAAGGTAATTGAAAAGATAACCATGTATTGTCACAGGAAAGGCAAACACATACAGAGGTGAGGTAAGTTAATTTACTGAAAGGTCAGAACAAAATCAGTCTTTTGCTCTCCTTATGCAAGCACATAACCAGCAAATACTAGGAGAGACATACAAATCTAAGCAAGTAATTTTCATTATAACTGCAATAAAGAATAGACAACTTGTACAAAAGTGGCTGCAAAGACAGAATGGAGAGCAAAGGGGTGATATGAGTAAGTGAATAAAGCACCAATTTGAACTGAGGAACTAGAGACCATACGCTGGTTTGCCAATGTCCCTTTACCTATTCTGAACACATTGTTTCCCTCTCATCCTTTGATCTCCCTCCTTCTAAAATTCAGCACAACTAGTATCAGTGAAATCACAAAATAATAACGATGGCATGGCCACAACCCAGGTTCACTAGGCCAACTGCCTTTTGACAAACGGCCCCTTCAGTGACAGGTTCTACTGCTTGGTATTTTGGGACTGCTTGAATCAATAAGGGAACTGATCAAAGAATTGGCCATAGGATCAGAAAGCTGCAGCCTGTTGTCCAACTTCCACAGTGGCGGTCAGGATTCTATGCAAATTGTATCTTATTAGTTTGCACATGTTTTTCTGAAGCCATTTCAGACTGTCATAACACAGAGGCCACTTAAAAAGTTTCCTAACTAGTTCAACAGAGAGAACAATCAGTTTAGCACCATAAGGTAAAAGGTCTGACAGTTTATATGTTTTCACTTTGTTATTCTAAATATTAAATTATATTCTATAGTTTAGGGGTGTCTTACACAGTGACAAGTCATCGATGACAGCTCTAGTCAGCCCTCCTTAACCATTTTTCAATGCCTAATTATTTTTGTGCAATTTTACAAACCTCCCTTACCACCTCTTCTTTACTCTCACATAAATGGGGCACACAAATTCTGCAGCTTCATATGGACTAGAATGGGTGACTTTCTTGGCATTTATTGTGCACTACAGACCTTCTAAAACCAGTTGAAACAGAGGTATTGCCTACCCCACTTTACGTCAGCAATGACCTAGGTTTTGTTATTTTTAAACTTCCACAAGTTTTCTGGTGGAGGTATGAAATCATAACAGGAGATTCAACATTTATCTTAAAAAAAAAAAAATAAATTGTCTGATCTGCTATACCCCTTTTGTGAACAGCTTTGAAATAGCTCACAAAATTGAGGACTCCATAAATAACAGGTTTCAAAATTAAGAAATCGTAAAACACACGCACCTAGTACCTAGATTAGGTTTATTAGAAGAGTGAAGCAAATAATCTTTCCCAAGGTCATTGCTATAAATTAAACATGCAATTTGTTAGAATGATTAAATTCTCCAGGGGAAGGATATAAATCTCTTCAGTATATGGGACATCCATGTTAGATCATTTCACACTACATATTTTCATTAGCTGGCATTGTGGAATGTCTCCCAGTCTCCATATGCTCCAAGAAATGTAGATTTATGCAACTTTGACAGGTGAGCAATTCAGACCTAAATTTGGCAAATCTCTCCCCTGATGTGATATCTTGGTGTCAATTCTTCTTCACTGCCTTTGCCAGCAGCTTCCCTCTGGGGCCAGCAGGAGACCACCCTGCTGTTGCATAACACCGTGGGATGTGATTTTTACTTCAAATTGTGTAGAAGACAGCTTATGCTTAGGTGAGAATACCACAGCTGTTATTGCATTCATCTTGGTGCTGACCTTTAAGCTTCTCTTGTTGCAGAAGGCACACTCTTTATGCTCACTGAGCTTTCCTTTCGAATCAGGAGGTGAAACCTTACAATATAGGTTGCCTATGTAAGTCAGTTTTTGTGAAAAGAAAATATAACATTTACTTTTTATGTTGGGGTAGTGTATTGGAGCCCTTGGGAAACAGCTGTCATGCTCTTTAAATATGAATTTCCTTTTGCCCCAAATTGATATTGCTGGTCTCCAACATCCACTCATTTTCTTAAGGGGTTTCTTTCCAGATTCTAGTGAAGGAGAACTGAATTGTGTTTGCAAAAATTGAAAAAAACAAACAAACAAACATAAAACCACAAAGAGCAGCAAATTCTGTTTAACATGAAAAATAGCTAATCACCTAAAATTGTACAGAAGAACTTTTCTTTAGAAGGAAAAAGAACTAAAAAAATCAGGTAATAAGTATTTTATGATCTAATTTTTTATGAATAGAAATGGTGATGGACAAAGTACATTTGAGAGAAAAGAGAGGGTGAATAATATAGATGCATGTCATACTATCTTTCAATTTAAAATGGTAATCCAGACCAAACCCAGGAAGTTACATTTGATTTTAAGTTAATTCATAGAATAACACTCTATTTAACAAACAGAAACAACCAAGCTCAATTAGCATGTGAGTCAACCAGGGAAGAGGAATGTCAGAAGTCTGTCAGTAGAAATGCTTGAAAGGCCCTACCAACAGGTGCCATGCAGAACGACCAGCACTGATGCATGGACAGGTCAGTCGGGAGTTAACCACGGGTCCAGGGCTAAAAGCCACTCAACAGAGTCTTGTAGAGAATTGGCCATACCAATTAGAAGATTGTCTTAAGAAAAACATTGCATTTAAATCACATAGGGGAGTAAAAAGGAAAAGTAAAAACTCTTTCAAGCGCTACTTTTCATACCAATTCATACCATTTTTTTTTTTTTTAGTTATGAGTAAAATAATTGAAACTAGTGTTTTGTTGATCTTTGTTGGCTCGGGGCAGATGGGGAGATACAGTCAGCCCTCTTGCACTTTGCGCCCCCCATATTGCGGCTTCACATCACAGCAGCATGATTTTTTAGCGATTAAGGAGGCCCCTTTTCACAACTACACATGCGGAACCTGACACGCATGAATATTCAATTAGGCAGTAATGACTATGCAAATCAACCCGCACAGCCGCCGTGGCGGCCCTGCCATTTCGCCCTGGCCCCAGGACAGCGGCACCCCCACTTCTTTGCAACCCCCCCCGCCCCGGCACAGCTGCCGCAGCAACCAATACACAGCAACACAGTGCCGAAACACTGCCGGGGGGCTGCGTGAGGGTGCAGAGCAAATTTGCATATTAATGAGCTGCCATTCAACACAGAACTAGGGCTTTGTGGCACACAAATAAGTCTGCGGTACTGTGGTATAGGAGACCTGACTGTATATGATATTTTATTCCTTCAAAGACTTGAGAGTCTTTGGTACATTTCTGTCTAGTACAGGTTGTGGGTCCATTAGGACTACATGGCACAGGATGAAGGACTAGGATGCAGGAAGCCCTAGGATCATATTGGCAGTCTTAGAAAGAAATTCTGCATAGGAAGTCCAGTACTAAAGAGACAAAAAAGCCTTTCAAAACCGCTGCTATGTCACACGGTGTTTAGAAACTTCTGAAGAGAAACTGGCACATCACTCTTTCCGTACCATTGATATTTCCTTTATAAAGTACCAAGGAAGCAGCCTCCAAGACAGTGATCTTACTAGCAAGGTTAGAACTTGAATTCTGCTACTTCCTCTGATGAATTCAGAGGATCAGTTTAATGTCCAATTCCATAGGTAACTGATTCCATAACTTCTCTTCACATATAATGTAGATGCCCTCAATCATCCTAAAGCTAAGGGAAAGGAAGGGAACTTTTACTCTCCCAGGTTCTTCCAGTATCCAGCCTCAGCAAGTTGTAGCACAGGACACATGCTGATACATGTCAGCACATACTTTCAATTACTTCACCTAATGATTTTATGTTGAGGCAGGGACTCTACTTCCTCCTTCCTTTTCACTGCTAACATTATTTCCATGTACATGCTCATCATATGCTCCATATACAACCTTCTCAATTCTCCAATTATTATATGGACATGAAAAAAGAGGGGGAGGGAAAACAGCAGAAAAGAAGGCAGAAAAGCAACTAACAAAACATAAGAATCTGGCTGGCACCTTATTAACGCTTCCTTCAAGTGGACACACACATCTCAATAAATCTCATCCATTCTGGAGCACAATATTTTTCAGCCTTATTATTTCCAATATTTTACCTGTCATTTCTGAATGGTTGCTCAGAAATAAAGCTTGTCCTTGAGAAGCAAGAAAAAGTTACTATATTTTCAATCTGAATCACCTCATAATATAAGCACTGAAATGCTAAGAATAATGTAAACTCTCCAGTAAAATACAATGATATAGTATACCTAGAAATACTTCAGCTTAATAGGTGTTGTGCTATTAACAGTGGATTTTATGGAAGCTACTAGATGTAAATCTGTCAGGCAGACAAAGATTTACAGTAATATCCCCTGTAGTGGACAATTTTCATCACATTTAGGACTGTCAGGCAACTAGCATGTTTTCTTCAGTCCCTTTAGGCATGAAGGCCCCTTCATTTTATTTAAAGGCTGGTACGTTCACCTTCAGGCATTCTGCACTGACGAAGGAAGTTTTCCAGTGTCCTGTCCATTTTTATGGATGTAACCCAGAGCTGAGATGACTTTGCATATTATCACTGATTCTTTCCAAATAAGAATCTTATCCTATATGTTAGACATTAGATAGGCATGACCCAGTTTCATGGCACATACAATTTATGGCATGGCATAGAAATTTTCAAATTTAAAGCAATGTCTGCAACACAGTGCCTGCATATTCCCAGGAAATAGAGAGAACAAAGTCTAGCTTTTCTCCCAGGCATCTCCCAGGGGGACAACAGTGGAGTAAGGGGACTGAAAACATTTTTGGTAGATACGAAAAGCAACCTGAAAAGTAGGTATTCACATAGGATGCATCACTAGCAGTGAAGACGATACAGGGAACAAGCACTTAAGAGACACTACAGACTTTTAAAATGCAATTAATAAAACATCAATGCCTTACACGCATTATTCTTTTCCTTTTCAAAATAATAAAAAAAAATTAAAATAAAGTTTGAAAAAATATTTCATATAAACTCAAGGCTTTAATGAAACAAACATTATGACTTTGAATTAGACATAACAGTAAAGAAAAGCAAGTAAACAAATAGAGTCAGGGAGTGCTACAGGCACAGACAGGCAAATGGTGCCTGAGGTGGCTCATATCCTGACAGTGAACAAATTACGGAGACCAGTGTTGGGAGTCACACTGGTTATGTGACTGAACTGTATATTGCAATTGCTGTATTTTGCTAAGGAAAATTACATTTGTGTGGTGTTAGGCAATACATTTTATATCACTCTGCTAAATCAGAAATCCCATGTAACAGCAACTGTCTTCAAATAAGTAAATTCAGTATTAAACATGACACACTCCATGCGTGGAATAACTAAAAAGGAGCTGGTCAGTTGGTATTGCACTCTGGCACTCTGGGAAAGAGTACTTAAGAAAAGTGAGTACTAGCTGCAGTGAGGTTAAAAAAGTCCCTGAGGAAGAGTCCAGCAAGGAGAGAGTAGACAGAGGGGAGGGGAGGAGCGGGTCTGATACTTGGTCACAAATCCACATGTAGTCCTAGCAAGACCACACTGAAGAAGAAATCCATACTATTCATGCAGGACTCCACACTGGGGCAAGTGATTGTGCCCTCAAGAATCTGTGGAGGGCCCATGCCAGAGCAGGAAGCAGAGAGGAGCTGTTTTGGGCTGACCAAAATCCCCATTCTCCATCCCCTGTGCCTTGAGGCAGAGAGACAGATGGGTTTTGAAGTTGAGTCTGGAAAAAAGGAGCACAGGTGTTTCTGAAGAACAGCCACAGTCAATCCACCCTCAAAATGTCTGGACAACATCCGCAGTAAAGACATTGTGCAGGTCTCCAAAGGGAGTACAAAAAAAACCCCTCAAACTCTTAAAAGGCAAAAGAAAAAAGAAGAAACAAGAAAGAAAGGCACAAAGTGGTTGCATTTCTGAGAGCAATGTTTCATACCTTAACATTCATTCTGTTCGTTTCATCAGGAAGGGGCCATGCAGCCAGTCTTCATCACAGCCAGAAACAGAGGTAGCTGGGACTCCCCCATTTAAACTTGGTTTTATAGGAGTAGAAATTGATGAAAAAAGACTAAACACACTGCTGAAAGCTTTAATTCCTCTTGTTGCTGTGCACCATTTACCCAAGTATTCATGTAAACAAATCAGAATTTTGGAAGCTTTAAAAATTCTCAAGCATGGTGAGAGACACCATTCTGGGGAAGAAAGAGAAGTTTCACATGAATCAAACTACTATAACAAAGCAAACCATCATTTTAATTATACCTCACTAATTCTTCCCTCTTAACTGCCATGAGTGGTATAAGAACACAATTGTACTCTCCACCAGAGGTAACCCAACTATTGGTACTTGCAGTGTGCATTCAAAAAGATGAAGACCTCTGGCCAGCAGTCCTAAACACAGAGTCTAACTGTGCTAATAACTGAGGTAAAATACCTTAGTACCACAACACTCCAAATGCAGGAAATCTCTAGCCAAAAAACTCCTCAAAAGCTGAGCAATTACCGGCTTGAATCTACTTCCAATCAAGAACTTCAAAAGCACCTGTTAT
Source organism: Pitta sordida (assembly GCA_013390025.1). Taxonomy (NCBI): domain Eukaryota; kingdom Metazoa; phylum Chordata; class Aves; order Passeriformes; family Pittidae; genus Pitta; species Pitta sordida. Next base: position 21,752 of record WEKX01001531.1, read on the forward strand.
CCAAAAGGAAGCCTGTTATGTACTTCCTACAGAGAATCCCTCATCTGCTACAATTTTAATTAATCTTTCAAGTTGCTTCACTTCCAGCTGGTAAAAACAACAGCAGCGAAATACCTGCATCTTACACGTGTATTCACAAAACAGCATCTTCCCAAACCAGTCTGCATCATGCCATTCCTACAAATTCAATTTTGGCACAAAAGCCCATAAATAATTCACTAACAACACATCCTAAATAATTCTTACCAATTACCAGTGGAACATATAGTACATTCAATTACATCCTGTGGTACTGAAACTAATAACTGCAATTTCCATGTTAAAACTGTCTGCAAGATAAATTCAAATACATGGAGGCAGTAACATTTAAACTAAATTAAAACACTTTACAGTTTTACTTTTCACCACAAACACTCCAATGTGAATTCCATTTAACGGCTTTTCCTCTATTAAAGTTTCAGCACTTAAAATCCTTTTATGATTACAGTCCGTCAGGTGTCTCCTGTCACCTTCGTAGTGTGTTGTGATGGTATTAATCTAGACTTAGAGACTGCAAGACCATAAGAGGTCATTACAATCTTTAATCTTACCCTGCACAAGATGGCTGAATTTATAGACAACAAATGGCAACAGCTCTGTCACAACGCTGGATGGGTTAGCTCCGGTAGTTAATTACATTTACTATTAAAAGTCTATTCTTTATTTTGATTTTTGTAACTATCTTAACTGCATTGCTAGAATCCTATAATGCCTTTGTCATCCAGCAAGCCTCTGGAGACAGGCAGCTTCTTTTTAAAGCCTCATCAACAACTTTGTTTCCTCTTCCTTCTGTGAAAACACCTTTATGAAAATGTTTACAATGGGAAATGGATCTCTTTGAAGTACCTTCATATTTGAAGATCCAATTTCTCAGGAAGCGTTAGTTCCCTTTCCATTATTTTGTATGTTTATTTTGTTCCATGTACAGTGAATAAAAATTATTCAATTAATACTTTGTCAAATATATTCACAATTACATACACACAAATTAGATTGATTTCCTAATCATGACTGCCTCCTATCTATATTAAAAAATGTATTTGGACAATGAGTGTGCAATTCCTTTTGCAACATGGAAGGAATCAGTAAATAAAAATTTCCCTGGTTTTCTTGCTTCAGACACGCAATCCCAAATGCAGCATCAAACATCCTAGAAAATAACTACATAAAGGGCAGTTATTTGAGGTTTCTTAGAATAGTGAAATTAATTACAAAAGGAAGAAAATGAAGAATTTTTTGACACACATTTATACAAAAGACACAATTGGAGTCAATTACCTAAATCAGTGAAAAAAATATATGGCTACTCAAAAGCAGTCACACAAACATAGATACTCCATAAACATTATTCACATTCTACATCCATTCTTCAGTATTTTTCCTGGGATGCTGTATAAAGCCTCCTAAAATGGAATATTTTTGCAATTTAGGCCATTTTATTGATAGGAGATGAATGCAAAAATACAAAAACTATTCAGTAACTGAGCTTTCCTTAACTGAAACCAGCAGATCCATCCAGAATTAAGATGCAGTTCCAAGGTAAAGTCACAATGGGATGAACTGGAAGCCAGCATTTTCTGAATAATATGTATTTTTCCCCTGCATTTTTTAAAAATTTATATATAAACTAATGTGAACTACATGCACTGCATGCTCTGCTCATGGTTCATCTTCATACATTCACAATATTTTAAAACTCCATCTATGTTTCCAAGACAGGAGTGGAATCCCCTCAACTCTGTATATTTATTTGCAGAATCTGTTCCTGTACGTATTGTAGTCGTGTAAGAATTTCTTCAACTCCAATGTACTTAAACTACTTTCTTCGTTGGCCTGAAAAATTCCCAAAGATTTAGGGGAGGTAGCAAGGCAAGGAAAGGAAATGAAATCCCAAAACAATCCTTTCTGCACCTCTGTACTTACTGTTCATAGAAATAAAGGCTGTTGCTTTCTTAAGGGTGAACTTAGCAGCAAAAACTTCTCTTAAGGAATTTTCTTCTGTGATTATATCCCCTGGAGCATAAATTACAGAATAAATACAGGACAGCTGCTGGGATTTAGCATCATTTGTTGTGATGACTGGGTGGCTCAGTCCATTGGAAAACTACAGTAACATGGTGCTGTGTAAACCGCCCCTCAGGAACTGCAATTTCACAGTTTGATTCCCAGCACTGCCTTGCAGGGCTCTTCCTGTAATGAGTTTCTGGAGTTTCACGCACTATGTGAGAGACTTTCTTTGCTGCAGTTTCCCAATAGGTAATGCAGAGAACATTAACGGAAAAGGTAGTTAAGGCAAAGCATATCAACACCGGGAGGACAGGACAAAGCAGCCTGAATGCAGCAGCAGAGGAAAAGGTGCAATGTCATTATCTTTTTCTCTTCTGCATTTTTATTTCAGAGTACTGACACAGTTGCTCTTACACAGCTGAAGTGCAGGGATCACTTGGGGAAACAGGAAATGTATTTTTGCATGGGTCATGAGTACTAATTGCAAAGTATGACTATGTGCTGGGAAGCACAAGTAAATTGAAAGAACTAGGAACAAGTCAACCAGGAAACTTCAACTGAGGTAAAAAAATAAACAATTTCATGCACACAAGCCTTACAGTAACTTTGGTATGAATTTGTTCATATTTCTTTTCAGAGAACTCCAAACACTATTTCTACAAGTGTCTTTTGGACAAAGAAATTCACTACTTGGCGAGATCTCTTTTATTAAGTGCTTGTCTTCTATATTTTACATAACTGAGTTTGTGGACAGTCAAGAGGCATCTTAATGATGTCAAGCTAGAGCTGAAATCTCAAGAGCATCCATCCAGGACAATGACATTTATATGTAGACAGCAGTACATGCAGTNCAGTACATGCAGTACAGCAGTGCATATTTGGCTTCAAATCTTTTACTTTAAAATAAATTTTATAAACCCCCGTCAACCTATGGATGAACATAGAAAAAGATGATGGGTGGTCATTTCATTCTTACTTTGAAATTTGCAGTAAATTGTTGTTTCAAAAGCACTTCCATGATGAGGGGGGAAAACCAAAGAAATCCCCACCTCCCCTCTACACAATTTAAAAACCCCAAACACAAAACCTAAAATAAAATTAAAAATACACATTTAAGACTGACCTCCTGTCTTTCAGAGAGTAAAATGACACAGAAAAAATGTCACTGAGATGGGTGGGGGAACAAGGGTCAACACGACAGGAAGATAAAGGTCTAATAACTAGAAAATTACAAATGTAATTCTGAAATTTGCTCCATAGCATTCCCAATGCCTGAAGAGAGGGTGACCAGATTGTACCTCCCCAGATCCATAATAATGCAGGACCCTTTCTAGCAAAATCGGCCATCTTCCTCATCAACCCTGAATACATCCCTTTTGTGCCCAGGGACTTGTCTATGCCCAATATTGTCCCCAGAGGTATCTTTATTAGGACAGTAGACAGCACCTCCAGGGGAAGAGGACTCTGCAGTATGAGCTAATCTTCCACCATTTGGAAAACAAATGAGCTGTCTGGGAAGTGAAGTATATGGCTGCCTTTAAATTGCTCTTCAATTTGTTCAATTTGATAAAGCAGGACAGGTCAATGGAGGCAATTCAGAATGGATCAAATTCTTCACTTAGCCAGAAAAGCGATCACATTTTTTTCCCTGAATTTGTCATGAAAAAGGTCCAGAGGACTTGATGCCAGTGCTGCTACTTTAGAAACATTGGAGTGCCAAAATAAAGGCAGGAAGAGCTCCATAAGGAATATATTAGGGTCTTGTTCAAAACATGGATTTCTACTGCTCTACTTCTTCAAAGGTTCATCTCTTTGCCAGTCCAATCTCCAACAAAGGCAACAGATTCGGGATTGAAAACAGCAGTAACAGCACTGGAGCAGCAGAAAAGATGGGGAAGAAAATAATTAAAGTAAGAGTTTTCACTATACACGGGTGTCAGTCTGACAGCTTCTCCAACTATAATGTCATATAAACAGCATTCTGAATTAACTGCAGACCTTTTTAATTTCTGATTTCAAATTAAACCTCCTCTAAATGCCCACCCACTTTAAGGAAGACAATTTAATTAATTTCCTGAAGATATATTTGAGGAGACATGAGAGCCACCCCCTTAGGGATAGGTAATATATGTTCTATACAAATGGGAGACTAGGGGAAAATACTAGGGGAAATACAAAGGATGTAAAAGCCTATTTTGTGTCATCTGAGATAAACAAAATAGCTGAGAATGAAACTGTCCCATCAGCTTTAATGGATGCTGAAAGCTACATCTTTTTTGTTCTTTTAATATCACTTCTGACTGTTTCACAATTCTATTTGTGATAATACTATTTTTACCAATTTTGCAAACTTCATGGAGAAGACTCCTTTCTTTAGCCCAAAACTCAGAACTAGACAGAAATTTTGGTAAAGGTGGTATTAGAAGAGGCCAAATGCAGAGGTCTGCAGCCATCTGGATACCTTCAGTATATCCCTTGCATTTGAAGGGCATGTCTTTTCCCAAAACAGTCTGGAGATCAATCTTGAGCTTGAGAAACCTTACATGCCTAATTCTGGCTATCACATAACTCACCTTTT
>WEKX01001531.1:26390-65686 GCA_013390025.1 Pitta sordida
TTTTGCAGTTCACTATTCTTTCATTTTTTATACCTGATCTGGATTTTGTTACTCCAGAACCATCAAAGTACCTCATTAAACATTCAAAGCATCACTCAGCCATCAGTCCACAGAAGGAGTCAAAACCGCATTTACTTTCTCTTCTTTAATCTCCCGGACCTTAATTGCCATATTGACAAAAAAGAAACAGTTGTTTACCTTCTAAAGTCTCAAGAGTGCCTGCCAAATTAATCCTTTTAAGCGGTGTTTCTTCAGCTCCAGAAACAAGTAAGTAGAATGCAAAGCAGCAAGATACTCCCTTAAGAGGCAGCAAACATATATACTGCTTCAAAATTAACCTTGACTATTACAACTTGTCAAAGATTTGTTCTTGCTTGTTTCATATAGTCCAGAGGTTCCAAAAGGTGGGTTTTTCTCAAAGTAGTCAGGAGACTTTGAAACTTATGCAAAAGAGTTTTATTACCCAGACGCGTGCAGGGGCTAAAACACACAGCGGAGGTGGTGGAGCAGTATTATCTCAAGAATGAGTTTGAAGAATCTTAAAGCACAAAGAGAGCAAAACTATTTGGTATTAGACTCCTGACAAATATGAAACAACTTGCACATTGTAAAGCCAAGCAATTATCTCCACAGGTTCACACTTCATTTGCAAAGGAAATTAAATTTGCCGCAAAAACAAGACAAGTGCCTCATATTTCAGTACAAAAATGGAAGCATATCAAAGGGCTTTAGTTACAAATACCAATAAAAATTAAATACCCTGAATGATTTGTGTCTGTTCTCCTCACATTGCCCTGCACCTGCTCTGAGGTAAGATAGGGTTCCTTGAGATAGTCTTTCCCAATGCACCTGCTGCAGGAAATACAGCCAAAACACTTCCGCCAGAACTGAAGTTGCTGGTTAATGGCAGGAAATTTAAATCCAGGAGCTGTGTGTTTAGTGCAATCCAATATCTAGAATGTGTGATTACAACTTTTTTGGTATCTGGAGGCCTTACTTAGTTTTTAAGGATCTCAGATTCTTCATATTGTCCCCTACTGACACCTCTAAATTTCACTTGCTTGCAGTTGCTCTTCCCAGCAGCATTCCCATAACTCTCAACCCAATATTACAAAGCTTTTTAAAGTACACAAGAAGATGCAACATGGAATTCACAAAAGGAATCTCTCATTCTAAGAATGAAAAATGTAAGTAGAGTTTTTCCTGTACGTATATCTCTTCAGGCAAGTATGGTGCAGAAGGTTGCTACAAACATAGTGTTTAGGATACAGTGCCAAGCAACAGGGCTCTTTTCATTTCACCAATTCATTATGTCACTCTTCAAGATCATTAAACTAAAGATGAGCTGGTTTGGAATAACAATTTAGGAAAGCATATCGCTGCAGAGCTGCTCTCCAGTCAATAATGGGTTATTCCATTACGAAAAAGCGTGTCATTTTTACACCACAGCTCAAGACTGATCTTTTCCTGAGGGATAATCTGTCTGTTGGCAAACAGTAACACTGGTCCTATTAGTTTTATTTTGAATGGACCGGTGTTTGCAAGGTAATTGTCTAACTGTATTAATATAAAATCTCAGCAGTAGCCAAAAGTCCATGTGCTTGAAATATCTTTAACAGCAAATAGGTTGAACACTGGGCAGTAATGAAAGGAAAAAAAAGTGTAAAACTCTTCAGTGAGGACAGGCACCAGAGGGTTGGCATAATTTTCCTCCTGGTATGTGACTCTTTTCTGTCTGTATGGACTTCTGCAGCTTCAGAGTGCACACAGCTATTTGCATTCTAACCCAGCAAGCAACAGGCTAAAAATAGTGCTGAAAATCCACTCTGTGGATACTGAACAGTGCTCTAGGAACTTTAAATTTAAGCCCATTTTTTCCCTAGCAATTATAGGCAGTGTCACAGAAAAGAAACCTAGGGCTTATCACTCCTTGCAGAGGAGGTCTTTCCATTTGCAAGAGAAACCATGTGTCTATAATACATATTAATGCACCAGCATGCCTGTACCTGTTCACTTCAAATTCTTGGTAGCCTTCCTGCCTTGATGTCTATCCCTTTGCCACAGCTGGAAACAAAAGAATATATGGAAAGTAAAATGGCATTTGTCTTCCAGACATCATCAGCAAAGACTGTTCTTCGGGATTTCCCAAGTCCCAGGCACTAAAACCTTTTTAATTTGATTCCTTGAACAACAATCTCTGCTCTCCACAATCTACTATGCTAACCATGCACTAAAAAGCCTGGTTTAGATACGTGCTGCAAAACCTACAGATCTGAATGCAAGGTATAAACCAACAGAAGATAAGATCAGATTAGCAAAAAACTGCAAATACTGAAAAATCTGCCAGAAAGCAAGATGACCATGGAATTTAGGGATACCAGTCAGAACAGAGGACTTCTCTGACTGATCTTTTCAGACACTTGGTGATCATTCAAAATATTTATATTTTAATGTACAGGTCAAATGATAGTTAGAGTAAATTGTGGCATAGCAGTTATGGCTAGGTTGCCTTACAGAACCTAGATATATTCCCTCATTCATTTGTCCTTTTCAGTGTATCCCACTGGCCTCTGAAAATAAGGCTGGTTTCCCCACCAGTTTTTGAAACTGAGGCACTTTCCAAAGATAACAAAATCCATGTCACAACAGGCCATTGGCATCTCCCATCACACAGAGGCGAACACAGCACTGAAGATGCCACCCAAACAGCTCTTCAGTAATAGAACTGCTGTTAGAAGTGTGGATCCCACTGAGAGTTGGTTTCTTTCAGCAACAATTTTTATTTCTCATGATTGAGAGGGAAAAAATACATAAAAGAGGAAAGCCCACTTAGGTTTCCAAAAAGAAGCTGTCAGGTTGGAGGCCTTGAGCAATGTCTGAGCCCCGGTGAGTCCCCAGACTTTGTGCAGGTGGCCCACTAACCAGAGCTTTGTGACATTTGCCTTTCAAACCTGGGTTACCCAAGTTTCAGCTTGGTAAAATAAATTACTTCTACCAAAAAACGTTTGGACCCTAGGTCTCATGCACTCCCAGCTATTACTGTCTTTCTTACAGAAAACTCTCAATGTAGGAGTCTGCAGCACTGAAGCGCGGGGTTTTTTTTTGTTTCCATAGATCTCTTCCATGTCAATTGTTTTTTAACCTATCTGACACAGACACTAAATAGGAATATCTTAGCTATTTCCAAAAAGAAAAACAAAGGCTGTACCAATATCCTGAATTGTGCCATAAGTACACCACAATAGGAGATGCCAACAATTCACAATATATTATGCCTTTGTTTTCTACATGCTCTGAAGTTGCACCTCTAGGATTTTTGTAACCAACAGCGACAGGCAGATGCTTTGTTTCCTTTAATCTCCAGTTGGATTTGTACTACACTATTTTCTCCAAAGTCTTGCCCTACTTTTAGTAATAGCAGGGCAGAAACATCCGAAGAGAATAAACAAGCTGTCTCTCTTCAAATCTCTTGAAAAGGAGTTACGTAGCAACTGGGAAGAAGGTACATAAGATGCAAAGAGAAAGGTAAGGAATCAAGCTCAACAGGTACAGTCTCACAAAGATTGACTTTAGGTTTTGTGTCTGTGTGCTATAAGCTGCTTCCAGAATCATGAAGGAGGGCACATGGTCATGAAGGAAAACTAGGAAATTCCTCACAAAAGAAACATCAATTTAAGAGAAGACATGTTATGCAAATTAAGTTGCAAAACTGATTTCCTAACACGTCCTGTCCTAGTCCTATCAGAACATGTTAGTTTGTAGTTCTGTAACTGTACTAAAATATCAGCTAAGAGACTATACATCAGTACATTTTTTAGAGTAGCATGCCTCAGTTCACTGATATTTACTGAAAGAATTAATATTTTCATTAAGCTATAGGCACACAGCTACCCCTGCAAATTTGAGACTGTTTGATTATCTCATCTGTCATCACCCTATGACCTTTAGAAAGGCAAATGTTCACCATGCAATGATTTTCATTAAAACTGTCTCACTAGAAACTGTTGCCATATAAAAAAATTCATGTAAAATATAGTGTGGTGCATTGTGGCCTTTTTTCCTTCTGTCCACACAGAGCATGTTTCTAGTCCCCTACCAGAAACATACTGTGTCTACATTTTGATCAAAAAAAAACCTAAGAAATGTCTTTTCTTTCTAAAAGCAGAATGGCAGTAGTAGAAGCCTTCCTAACAGCAGTTTTTTCTGCAAAACAGAATAAAAAGGAGCAAATCTGTAAACACTCAAACAGCATGTATAGCATTAATTCCCTCCTTTGTCCCTTTAAGGATTTATTGTCTTTGAAGATACTGCCTCTGGACAGTTCACCATAGCAGTGTTGCATAATGCTGCCGACCCAGCTAAGGCTCACAGGGGAAATAAATAATGAGAGTTCTTGAAACAGAATTGACATGAATCAAGTTTCCCTTGAATTTACAGTTCCTCCCTCCAAGTCCTTATTTCTCCAACTGGAAGCAGTGAGAACAGTTCCCACGTCATGGGAATTGTTAGTTCATGGTTCCACACTTGTGGGCCTGATCCCTGGGTGGGCTGTCTCTTGGGAGTTGGACTAGATGATCCTGTGGGTCCCTTCCAACTCAGGATAACCTGTGAACCTACTGATCTGTGCAGTAGATATATATCCTTTTTTCATTTATTATGCAATTCATAAGCTTGTTGGGCCAAACATTCCCACACATTAAACATTCCTCTGGATAACTAAAAACAAAGCCCTGTTGCAGTAAACCTCTTCTTAAAAGGATAAACTTAATTTTGATTTATATTTCAAGCTATGAAAATGAAATTCACACAGTTTGTAATGTTGAAATGGTATCACTTTCTGCTGGAAGCACATTGTGAAGGGGGTCACACTGGAAGTGAATCAAGGGCATGACTTCTTCCATTTACAATAAGATTAAGGAAGTGGCTTTTGCATCCCTTGTTCCAAAGCATTCCAAAATCCAAAACAGATCTCCATGGGGGCTATAGTGCATTATTGGGGCTTCAATATCCAGCTTATATTTTCTAAAATATTCAAAGTATCTAGGTAAGAATTGGAAAATGAATCAAATAAAAATGCATGCCTGAAAGACAGAAATACTAACCCAGCCTACATTCCCCATATGAGACTTCTAGGCAAGGTTTTTGCTCCCACAGATTTTTTTTCTCCATGTGTTCCGTAAAAGTTAGAAACATCAGAATGAAAGAGCACCCTCTTAATGGAATAGAAATATTAGCTACTTCTCCATACCTTTCCCCAGCTTCATTGCTGCACACAGAGTACCAGAATAGGATGGATTTTGTGGCTAGAAGTATCTCTTCAGTTTTTTCTCAGGTCTGCCACAGGCTTTCTCTTTGACCTAGAAGAAAATATTCTTAGTAGCACAGGTTACCTGTTGTGCTTCCAGTTACATAAGAAAAGGGTGATAAAAAGGGAGGGAAGAAGGGAGGCAAGAGGAAAGAAAGGAAATTTGAATATGAATCACACCTTTTTTTTTTCTTTTTTTTTTTTTGAGGCACTCTGGAAATCTCTGGGATAAAAATTCTTTAATGCGAGAAAAACTCTAGATAAACAGTTGCTTAAGCAGGTGTTAAAATCAATAGCATCTGCATTGTACCCATGGCAAAAAAGTATACTACACAGTTACAATAAAAAACAGGAGCATAATGGCTGTTACAGGAAGTGAGAATATTAAAGTAGATTTGTCTAAAGATCTAATTGTCTATAGATCTTCCTCTGCTCTTTTGTCTCCAGAGGTCTCAAGGAAGTTCAGCAATGTTTTACCCACATCCATCTTCTAGGAAGTAGACAGTGTGATATCACTGTGCACTTAGATCTCCCCAAAGTGCAATGTTACAATATAGTCGTTGTAAAGAAAGGGACTGGGTAGCATGTGCTTGTTCCTAAGCAAGAGCAGGTGAGGTACCTGGGCTGTGAGGGACCAGCCTTCTTCAAAAGCAGGAGAAGAAAGGTAGAACAACACTCTGAAAATGAGTTGAATGTTTTCCCACTGCCTTTTTGTTAACAGGGAGGGAAGCAAACAAACAAGCAAAGAATTCCCAGTGAAGTGGAATGATTAAGAGAAGAAATTAATCATCAAGGAGGAGAAAAAAACATTCCTTGCGTACAGCTGCCTACACATGTTTTTGAAAAGACTTTTCCCAGGTTATCTTACCTTAATTTGAGAACAGGATGTTTCACACTTACTTCAAGCAAGAAGCCTACGCACATACAATAACACAGAATAGCTACTGCCATTCTGGCTCACCTCTGTAGTAATCAGTTCATGTAGCCACATCCTAAAATATATTTCAGTATTATTATCATTATCCAAAGCAGCACAACATTCCAAAATTTCTTTGGCTGTTATTAAACAGATAATTTCCTTTTATTTAATACTGAAAAGCAATAAGATGTTATTAGCAGGTGGAAGTTTTAATGTCACTTTATTAGTAGCACTGACTTGGTGCCTGCTGATAGTTACTGTGAGGGCCAAAAGGTTAACAAGAGCTGGCTGGGATGAAGCAGCTTGCCAGGTGTTTTCCTTGCGGTTGATGGAGTACAGCCAATTGAAATTATCAGTTTTAAAACTAGCCACTAGCAACTTCGTTTCAACACAGAAACATAATTTTCATTAAAAAACCCCTCAAATATTAATGTTTTTCCTGTCTGCTGCTGCAACAACTGTCACATAATTTGTAATAATTAGATCCAGTAGCAGCCAGCTTTCTCTGATTTCAACAGCTTTCTCACAAAACAGAAGTGCAAGGATAGTGTAGCTCTTTGAAATAATAAGGATCTCTTCAACAAAATAAACTTTCACAGCTTTCTGAATTTTGTAAACACTATCTAAGGCACAGAACAGGTGGTAAAAATCTTCTAGAGGACTTTTAATTACATAGTTCATATCTGCATATTTGCAATAAAGTAACAAAAATATGATTAAATATAAGGAAAGTGGCATGCATAGATAATAAAAGAAAGGCACACTGTTGTTTTGGACCGAATACGCAGGTATTCGGTCCAAAACAAAGCAGATGGTAAACCAAACACATAAGCATCCACTTTATCTTGCAGATCCTGTGCTTCTCTGATTATTTTATTTATTTTGGGTATTTCAGCACAGCTTAAAATTAGGTAGATGAAAGACACAGGTGACAGATTCATGTTCCACAAATTCACTGTCAAAGAAAAGAAACCACCACCAAAATTACCATCTGCACAGCAGTGCCCTTAAAAACACATCCATCAAAACCAAGTAAATTATAGTATTATATGAGTATCCAGGTCATTCCCTTGTAATACCTCCTATTTAGGACTATGCCCTGACCACTGAGTTCACCAAAGCATGACTCCAGTCTTTTGGGGTTATCTTTTTGAACATTTATGCGTCTATATACGTACATATGCTCATGTGGGCACGTAAACACAGATACACACAGTATATACACACAGACAGACATTTTCATCAGTCCTTAACCTCAAATCCCTTGTGCCATGATGACATCAACAGGAAAAATATGTCCTTATTATATGTTTATACTGGGTATAACTTCATGTCATTTTTAGTATTTCCAAGGGTCCCAAAAACCAGAGTGAAGTTCGCACTATACTGATAGCAAAAGCTGCTTTGACAAAGGCAGGGTTTTACACCTAGATAGCTAATTCCAAGTAGAAAGAATAATCATTGTGGGCAGGGAGAAAGGGGGGATTTCTGTGCAATAGAAACATCTGAAAACTACTTTCCAGATGAATTCTTCTCCCTAAGAAGGAGCTTGAATCTTTGGGTGCTTGCCTTGCCAGAGCTGAAAGTATTTCAGGCAGTTTATTTGAAAATCGTTTATATTAAACTGTTCAGCCTCATTCCCTGCCTGTCCATTGTACTGCATCTTCTGTTCAGAGCCATGTCATACTCATAGTGCTGCTAATGACAAGAAAAATGTCTGCTCCTTTTAGAAATTTCAGAAAGATAAAGCCGAAGTACCTCGTGAGCACAAGAGGGACATTAGGACAAACCTTGGAGTTTATGATAATCATGAAGTGAAGAAAACAACTTATCTGCGCAATCTCTTCCACTGTTTGTCCTTGTTTGTGATGGGAAGAGAAAACCAAAATCCTTAATATGAAGTTTGAATTTTCCACATTTCAATTTCGGCCCATTTTCTGCCACCCTGTCACTGTGCCCTTCTAAAAAGTCTCTGGTTCTGTCTCCCCCCACATCCTCCCAGCAGGCAGCTGCTAGCAGCAATAAGGGCTCTCTCCCTTTGGCCTTCCCTTCTCCAGGATGATCAAGCCCAGGTCTCTCCTGTGCTCCAGCCCCGACCAGCACAGTGACCCTGCATTGAGCTTGGGTCAGTATCTCAGGCCCTGTCTTGTGCTGTGGAGCCCCGAACTGAGCACAGTGCAGCAGATATGGTCTCACTCGTGCCAAATAGTGGGAAAGATCACTGCCCTGGGCCTGGTGGCTGCACTTCTGCTGCTGGCTCAGATGCTTGCCCTTTGCTTCAAGGGAATGACACTACAACTTCCTTTCCTTTGGGAAGCCAGGACTTATTCTCCAAAGCTGTTTTCACTGCTGTGGCCCCAGCATGTGTTTTTGTAGGCTGAACTCCTCATGCTGAATTCCCAAAGTTACCAGTCAGACCCATTATCCAGCCTGCTGAGCTCTCTGAAAGGCAGCCCTGCGCTCCAGCACAGCAAACAAACCACCTTCTCCATGTCTCTGGAAATGGCTTCTAGGAGGATTTGCTCCATAATCTGCCCTGGGTCTGAAGTGAAGTTGAGCAGTCCATAGCTCCCCAGATCCTACTTCTTGCCCTTCCTGACAACAGATGTGGAGCTTGTTTTCACAGAATCACAGAATATTANCCAGCAAGCAGGAACCTCTCGTGACCAACGCTTCATTCCAACATACTAGCAGTCTCTGTCACCTGGGAAAGCAGAGGGCAAATCCTATCAGTAGAAAACAGAGGCCAAAAAAAGGCATCAAGTACCTCATGCTTTTTCTCTTTCATCACTAGGTCTCTTACTCCTCTGAGCAGTGGTTCATGCTTTCTCTGGTTCACCTTCCTGTTGCTGCCACTGAAGTTATACCACCCCATCCTGTGTCCCTTCACATCCCTCACTAGTTTCAGCTGCAGCTAAGCTTGGGCTTTCCTAGCTCTGTCCCTGCACTCAGGCAGCAGCATCATAATCCTCCTGGGCAGCACTTCTGCCCAGTGTACACTGTCCCACTGCAAGTTCCTGTTCATTCAGAATGACTTTCCACCATGCCTGCTTAACCTCCTGCTTATTGCTGACGACTGCTAACATTTCAAGGACATTCTACTTGACAATTCTTTTCCCAGGGACAGACTCCATGGATCTAGTCTGCTTAGGTGGCTCTAGAGGTTATATCTGCATTCTCAGGTGCAATTTAGGTGCCGTGAAGCCTAATTTCCATTGAATACAAATTTCTGTTGAGAAGGCCAAAACCTTCTTCACACTTTTTCACACTTTCCTCTTGCTATTTAGGCCTGGTAATACATTTTAAAACCCTCCATACCTAAATCTCACTTTAAGTCAAGAGGTAATTGACTCCTAAATGCTTAACTCACCCCTGAAATTAGTAAAGATTTTGCAATGTTTCCTTCTATTTTGCAAATACAAGCAAGGCTTAGTCCACTGCCATCATAATTACTATCGTATATCTATTTTCTGGAGAAACCTCTATTCTTCCTCAGTAAGCAACTTTTTGGTATTAAATTTGTTTGAAATTCAGTGATAACATTATACAATGCATTTTTATTAACACACTAGCCAAGAAATTATTCAAGAATATAACATCTTTTTTGAACTAGATTTAAATAATCATCAATCATTCAATAAGCTATAACAGAATTTCCACTCCCTGTAAATTCTATCAAACTGCATGTTTTCCTGACTCAGGCTTATGGTGGCCAAAAGGCATCTCTGAGAAGACTACACTGTCAAACTTGGAGATGAAGGATATGGTATGTTTTTAAAAGGCAAAATTGTTCTTGGAATTTATCCCCCTCTCCCATTATTTAATTTTTCTTCAACACTGCAATCTTCACTAGAATGGCATACCATCATTTTTCAAAATGTATTTTGACATGTTGCTCAAGTAATCACATCAATTAGTTTTAGAAATTTACTGGTGTGTGTATTTATTTTTTCTCACTGTTATTTGGTGTTCCTCTGCTCAGTTTTTTCCATGGGTTTTTTTGGTTCTTCCTTTTATGTAATCCAGCCCCATAGTAGCCTTCTTTCCATTCATATAGGAATCCAATTGGCTGTGCAGCATCCTACAGCACCCATCCCTAGCTAATCCAGAAAGAATTCTGACTCTGGAAGATGATCAATATAAAGAAGAGTGAAATGTGGTTTGCAACAACCTCACTGCAGGTAGATGCTAAAATGGCCAAGGATTTACATATTATGCAGCTAAGTAGAGGGCATAGCAGACCAAAACAGCTATTCTGAGGCCCTTGACAAACATTACCCTGATTTAAATTAATTCTATCTGATCTTGATATAATGTTAAATCAGGGCAAATGCAGTAATCTTGAATTTACCCCAATTACTGTTTCAGGTCAAGTACAGCCTGATTTCAGACTCTTCACATGAAAATAAAATTAAAACCAAAACATTTATCACTTGTAATCATCCATGGTCTCACTATCAAAGCTCACAATTTATACTATATATGCCTCTATTTTCCTTGGCACATGGACCTGTTTCTATTAGACAGTAATCAATCAATGTTTCCAGCTTAGTAGAGGCTCACAAAGTAACAGAAATTATGATAGATAATACGGTACAAGTCATCCAGATAGAATAATGATTTCCAAAAAGTAACAATTATGTATTTATATCCTTCTACTAAATTAGGTCTAATTACACCACGGGCAAGCAGCTATATGAAGGCAGAGTCCTGTTCATACCAGTAAAGGAAATCTCTACTCTCAGGTCAATAGGAGCCTGTATGCTGCTTTTAGTGCATTTTGGGGGTTGTCTGTGCCATCCAGGCATGCTGTGCACAATTTTTAGTGTAGATAGCCTTTCTTGAAAAGAGCTAACTACATAGAGGGATTGGTTTGACTGGGATATCTGAATTCTAGCTCTGACACGGCCCTCAGTATCTGGACCCAGCACATTCTCATTGTATCTTCCAAGATTGTCAGGACTGGACATGAATGTCAAACATTGCCTGAGTAAGGAGCAGATCACATACAGGTAGAGCTCATTCAATTCCAAAAGCTTGGAGAGAACCCAAGATCCCCAAACCAGAGATACTGCAGCAAACAGTATTATGAGACCATGTGAAATAATATGTATAAGGTACAGGCAAAGAAGATTTATACAGGGCCATGATGTAGGGGTTTCTGGGAATGTGACCTTACAGCTTATATGTTTTTTTCACGCATTTGTTAGTACCTTCATGCAGGTGGGTATACCTGTACAGAGCTTATCTATGTGATTTTAAAAAATTATTATTTTAAATATCTTATTAAGATAAGTTCCTTCTTGGTTTTGGAGTTTTTAAAAATTTTTTAACACATTTGTAACCGTGTACACCCAGCACGGGATTTTCAAAAACAGAAATACTCTACTCTTTTGAAACAAGTGATCTAAGTTTACTTTTACTAAACTTTGTGGCACTAGTCTCCAGAGAAAAGAGACCAATTTTAATGAGTGATTTAAAATCCTTCCTCTGTAGGACACAGGGAACCATAAACAGCAGCAAGGCTGGATCTGTTTAAAAATCAATAAATATTTATATTTATTTTCAGGCAAACCCAATTACAATTTTGAAAACACTACAAAGTGAGAAATGGGAGGGAATCTAACAAATTCAATACAGTTGGATGTAAGTAAAGTATCTGACAATCTGGCAGACAGCTTCACAAACGTCTTACATAGATGAATTCATTTAAGGAAGCTTGAATATGGATGCCAATGCACAGAAAGCCAACTAAAATAGTATGGTCTAAAGGTTATGAAAAAGTGTCATGGGGAATTTCCTGGACAGCTTCTTTTTTTTTTTCTGTATTTTCTAAACTTTTCCAGCAAAAAAACCTGAGGTTTACTTGACAGTACAGGTAAAGAAGATGAAAGTGGAAAGGGCTGAGCAAGATCTAGAAACAACATGGCAGATCAACCATGCAAGAAAATTAAGCAGCACACACAGGTTTTGTAAAGCTCTGTAAGGATGCAACTGTCATTTATATCATTCTGCTCCTTGTCTTTTTTGTTTGTCTCCTTCAACGGGTACAGCTTGTCTTTTAGACAGTCTTGTCTTTGGAACAAGGCTTGTTATTTTGCTGAGTGCTTTATTCAGTTTTTCTAGTGAAATAGGTCCCTGAATGGCTGAGACTCCTCATGGTATTACTTCAATATAAATGTTAAACAACAATATTATTGTTATGCTATATAGCTGATCCACATCAAGGGATTTGGAGTTGATTCATTCATCACTGTCAGGCAGGCAGTTTAAATTCCATTCGAGCCCATATGCAACAGCCCAAGAATAATGTGATCGCTTTTTAAGGGTATGATGGGAAAACGGGTCTTGGGAACAATTCAAAATGAAGGAAGCTCACTTAATAGCTGCAGTCAAACTGGGGCTCAACAGCTTAATCCAAATTACTGCACCTTATTGGCTATGTCTCTGGGTTGCTCTGCAGCTCCAAAGACTTGTCTGCAGGGCACTTCAGGCTGGTGTAGGGCACATGTCTGACATTCCCGGGAGTGAAACACTGGGGACAGAGTACTTTGGCTCCCCTGGACATACTGCCATGTGCCTAAGCTGTGATCCCATGGACTGGTTTAAGGTAGACAAGATGAAAGTTATTCCAAAAGGGACACAATGCCTCCTCCCAAAGCAATCAGTGAGATTTTGTAAGAAACTAACACTTGGAGATATTAGATGTTAGATTTTGTGTTCTTCTCAATATGATCCTGAGACCCTCCTGACCTGCAACGGGTGGCAGTATTGAGCTAATGTTTGAACTTGGCGATCTTAAAATTCTTTTTCAACCGAAACAATTCTGTGATTGTATCTGACTTGCATGGCATTTCTGATTTCAAAAAAACTCTGTTGACTGTATTTCAGGTTAAAAAAATACCCTATGCAAAGGCTGGTGGGTTGTTTATGAAATTATTCACAAGGAAAAGGATATTAAATACAGCCTAAATAACACTAAGCATTAGTAATGATAGTGTACTATATAAAAGGTACATTTAAAAACATGAATTCAAAATGCAGAATTTTCTCTGTACGGAACATTGAATGTGGTGTAGGAAAGTAGTTTTGCCTCTTTAAAAAAATAAATAAGAATTATTCTCTCTACAGCAAGAGTTTAATCTTTTTTTCTTTTTTTTCCCATTTTACCTAACAGCTGTGGGGTCAACAAATATTCCCCACAGAAAAATATTTTCTTTTATTTCTAATTGCAGTACTTGCTCACTAGTTGCCTTCACTTAGGAAAGAGCAGCAGCTGAGCACTCAGAAGTCCATGAACTCCTGTATCTTTCACATTGCGTGCTGAGGTACCCAAGGGCAGGAAAGCAACCCTCTCAAATGCCTAACTAATGCACTCAACTTGAAAGAGACACGGATGTTGTCATTGGCCTCTGGAATCAGTTTGCCAGCAAAGAGGGCGGGAGCAGAAAACAGGGAAAAGCGCAACGAAAGGGGGAGAGAGGGAGGCAGAACACACTGTACTAGTGCTCAGTGTCACAAGAAACGCAGCTGTGCTGTCGTGGTTTACTAACACAGGTCTCAAATGCTTGTTTGATGCTTGGGAATTTTCATATTCCGTTCAGGGATCTGCATGCACTTTGTCTTATGACTGAGAAGTTTGCTGAGGACTTAGGTATGTCAGTTTTCCTTTTTTTTTGTCTTTAATTTTGCTGACATGCTTAGAACCAGAAGCACAAAAAAACCCCCGTTGCTAATAAAGGCACAACATATTTCAAAATGGCCCGGGAGACTCCTCCTGAGAGCTATGCACGACCTTTGCATGCTCCTGTTGGCAGCACAGAAACATGGTCCCCATATGAGACAGGCAGGGGCGTTGGGTGCTGTTCCTCCCCATTGCAAGAAATGAACTAGAAGGGAATTAGTTCAACCTTTCTGCTGAGACACGCATTTGGAGCAGGGTTTTAAAGTTATTGGGTGATGAAAGACACCAGAGAACAGTATGAAGATAATCAATTCAAGGCAGTTATTATACCCCTTGAAAATATCCATTCAAATCTTTCTTCAGATTTGAATGTCCTTTCTTACCTTTTTTTCATCTAGGTGCCACTTACTGCAGGAAAAACTCTGAATGCAAAAAGGAGTGCTGCTTTGGAGTCACTACTGCAAATATCACATAATCACAGAATCACAGAACACTATGAGTTGGAAGGGACCCACAAGGATCATNAGAACTGCACACAGTACTCATATCCTGACAAATGTTCTCTATACTCCTCTCATTGTCCTAAGTGTTTACATCTTAGTAAAATGTAAGAGCCCACAGAGATTTCTACAGCTCCTGCATTTGCTACATCCCCATGGATGTTCAGTCTTTAATTCAAATGCTGTACCTATTTATGCAGCATTGCTGCGTGGGCTACTGGTCTTTAACTGCTACTATTAGAATTAATATGAAATATACTTCCACATTTTCTAGTCAACTGAGAATTCTCCTTCATGCAAATTATGCTTTAAAAAAATAAGGATACAAACTAGTGAGAGCTATGACACCAAGAATGTTTTATTAGTAATTATAGATAGTGGAAATAAATGCAGGATGCAGGACCTAACACCACTGAAGCTGTAATAAATTAAATATAAATGTCATAGTGACTTCTGAGGCTGATTTTCCTTAACCACTGTTTGACTTACTGATAACACACTAGGTCACTTTGATCCTATAGTACACTTAGGTGGTTTCACTAGTCATCATTCTTGTCACTGGGGAGGCAAAGAACATCATTTACTAGTAGACTCTTCACAACAAATAAATGTTCCCCATTGCACATCCCATAAAGAAAATACAACACATTATGTTTTCAGAATTTAGAAAAGAAATAAAAAGGGTTGTCTGATTCCTGCATGTTTACTGATCCTTCAAAGAGATTTTTTTTAAAAAGGCAAAATAACGTAATCAGAAAACCAACTGTTTTCTTGCTATAAGGTCTTTTTAAAGGCTTTTTTTGTCAAAGATGCTTTTTGCTCCTGCTTTTTGTGCTTCTATTTTTTTTTCAGCTTTTATTTTTTAAGCTTGTGGCTGAAACACAACAACCATCCCTCACTGTGATCACGGTTAATTGTGGATCAAAACAGAAGCTAGGAGGGATAAGTCCTGACCACCATAGCCCTGACCAGGAGCCTTAATCCCTCTCCATCCACAGCAGTCCCTCGGATCACATAGGGATGTTCAATTGACTGATGTGTGCCATCATGTGGCCGAAGGCCGCAACAAACCACACCTGGTTCTGTTCTGCAATTTTAAATAGGAGATAAAAGCGAGACAGAAAGAGCACTGACTGCAGAAATGCATTCCTTTAGACCTGTCTCTTCAGCAGGAGCTCAGGATTCCTCAAGTGACATTGCCCCGCCTATTCCTCTATGGCTGCTAGCAAGCTGAATTAAGGGTTATAAACTTTGTACCTCTGGTAAGTATATTGCTGCCACAAAAATAAAACCTTAATGCGTCTTCAGAAAGTTCTGCATTTCTAGCAGGTGCCATTACATCCTGGCAAATCAGAGAGGAGCTCAATCCTGTTTTGCCGCTGCTGAGAAGGTGCTGACTGACTACCCCGCCAAATGAATCAGGCTGATTAGCTGTCTGGAGCAAACTGCCAAGGGCCCAGCACAGAGGGGTCACCTTTACACATAACAGCACAAGAAAATTACAATTTCAAAAACATTTAGACACTTAGACTAAAATAGCAAATCCAGTCATTTTCATGAGTGTTGCTTAACACAATTTCATGGCCTCACAGCCTTGCTGAGTAGCATTTTCTTCTCCTTTCTCTGGTCAAGGCTAAGGGGAGTGATTAAAGCTGGAAGAGCTGATGCTTCAAACAGAAGGGGTTGGGCTGCATGGCACTTATAGTCACAGCACTGAGTGTTACAGAAAACTGACAGGCACAAGACAGTCCTTGAGTGCTCATAAGGTCAGGCTGTCCTGAACACAAACACAAGCCATGCCATGGCTCAGAGATGACCAGCTGCAGAGTCACCTCTCCTCATGTATATAAATATTAGAGGCTGAAAGCAAGGCTTGTAGGAGAGAATAAAATGAAATACAAACAGCCTATTGAACTATACAAAATGAAGGAGCTAAGCTTTACTTAAACATTTATTCATAGAGCTTACAGGCAGACAAGGCCATTACAATCATTTTGAATGACCTCTTGTGTACCACAAGCCACTAAATTTTACCCAGTTAGTAAGGAAACAAGCCCAATAATTTCTGTACAGCTAAAGGATGCCATCCAGAGGGCCATCCAGTCTTGATTACAAAAAACCCAGCAATTCAGAGGCTGAAAATATCTCTTGTGCGTTTGTATCAGCAGCAACAATATCCACAGTTAAAACTGTGTCTCATCGCTACATTTGAGTTTGTCTGGCATCAACATCCAGTGACTGATCTGCTGTGTCTTTCTACGCTGGTTTGAAGACCCTTTTACTACCCAGCAATTTCTCTTGTCAAAGGCACTTATATTTTGCATCAAGTCATCCCATAGCCATCTTTTTGGTATCACATAAACTGAACCAGTTTTGCACTTCTCCCTGTTAAAGTTCCCTCCAGCCTCTGAAGGATTTTGGAACCCATTTTCTACACTGGCCGTAATTTTTAAAATTGGATGGTAAAATACATTTTTTCCAGAACTAAGGAAAATCCTTCAGCAGAGTCTTTGCCTACACTACACACAGATAGAAGTCATTTTTCCCCACAGTCCTACTCCCTGTCAATGGCCCAGGACCTCAGCAGGCCTTTTTGACACAATCTTGCATTGAAGGCTTGAGATTATCTGATGCCAACACCAACAGCCCTTTTTGACTTCTGAGGATTCAATTTCCTATTTCAAAGCTGCCACTGCTGTTTGCTGTGTCTAAATTAGTGGTTCTTTACACTTGGCTGAATTGAAATCCATATTGTCTGAATGTGACTTGCATGTCAGTGGAGCTCAGCTCCTTAGTGATTTTGAGATGCAAGACTGTCATTTGCCCTCAGTATTTAACATTTTTATGCCTTTTGTGTCACTTAAAAGTTTTATAAAGCTTAAGAGTGCATTTCCCCCCAGGTGATGTGGGGGAATGTTGAATACCATGGACCATACTGAGATGCACTAAAAATGCCACTCCAGTTTTTGGTAGCAGATTCCCTCTGACAAATACTTCCACATCTGTCAAGTTCCCAATAAATTAAAGGACCATTGACAAACCCAAAGACTATTACATCTTCAAGCAACCACCATATTACATCACCATTCTATATCACTATCTAAGTCTATTATATCTTCATGGATATCCATGAAATCCTTAATCAAAAAGCCATAAATCTGACTGACATTCTCAGAAAGCTCACCTCTACTTGCATTTACTTTTATCTAAATCTGTCAATTCTGTATAAATCAACTCTATCATTAGCCCTACACTGGGCTTAAGAGAGACATCATGCTAACATGAATTTCACTGCCTGTATCACCAGAAGTCATCTTCCTCAGCAACCCAAAATCAACAGACATCAGAAAATATAGTTTCATGTAACTGTTTTGCACCCTTGACAAAAGGCACCTTAAATCAGCAAGCCTGGGTGGTCACCTTTTCAACAAGCTCATCCAAATTACCACCATGGCTGCAGGGCTCTGCCATGACCTGCTGCAAGTTGGTGGCAAACCAGCTGGAAGGGTTCGTGTCTGGAATGGGACAGCCCTAGACATTCTCCCCAGAGGCTGTTCTGTCATGAACTGCCCCTCCCCACAAACGCCCCCTGGGGATCTGGTACAACAGGTGTCTACCACCTCCATCATTTTATTTCTAATATTCTCTAAAATTCCTGTAGACATTAACTTGTAAAACACTATTGTCATGCCATGGATTTCTCTCAGCAAGCACAGGATCTCTTTCCCATCTTCTGTCCTTCCCATTGTTGGTGACGGGTTTGACTACCATGTCTTGTTCTTCCAACTGCTGAACATTAGTACAGCATCTTTGGTCCAGAATTGGCTTTTATGTGAAATGATTCTTTCTTATTGTAGAATTGAGAGACTGCAAGGTGAAAGATTTTTTTTTTTTTTAATGACTGTTGGTTCACAGTTTTCTATTACATTTTCCTTTAAAATTTCCATCTAAGTCTCCTCAACTTTGGGAAATCATCTCCTAAGGAAGGTCAGGGCAGATGCAACCATTCAGACAGCTCCTCTTTCCCTTCTGAGTTTCCAAAGGCAATAACTGGCCAACAGCACTGGCCAACAGATATAGGCTTGGTCAAAAGAGATGAGATTCAGGGAAAATTCATTCCAGACCTGAAGACCTGTGTCTTCCTGATAAAAATCCATGCAAACCACAGCTGAGCTTAGCTGTTGAAGTGCATGGCAAGGCAAACTGCTTCTGCCCAGAAAACATAAGTTGTTTTGCAAAATATTGACTTGTTATCTTTAATTTCTTGTAAAAGGAATTTGTAATTTGATGTTGTTGTCAGAGACAAGATGCAACAAGATGGAATATGATCCTTGGGATTAGCATTAACAAGCTGCTAAAATTTGGCAGAAAGTGCACATCTTACATTATTTTCAAGAAAAATACTTCAGCTACTTCAAGACAATAACAATTAATTCTGCAGGTCAAATTAAATAACCTAAAAAAAAAGTAAGAATCATTGAGTTATCAGATACAGGATTAAAAGTCAACAACCACACCAATAAATGAGTAAGAATTTCATGAACCAGATCATTTTTCAAGGAGCACCTGAAGAATATACCACCTTTGAGTCACAAGCTCCTTAAACAAGATGAGCAAAATTGCCTCACCTTTATTTCTAAATCATATCCTTTCATTACACTATCATTAACCTCAAATAGATCACTCACCTACTACTAAATTTAAATATCATCTAAACAGAATGATAAGAAGAGGGCAGAATTGAACTGATGTCATTGTTGTTCTAACCATCTTTGACAGAAAGGAACTATACCACAGCAACAGAGACACTTATCCCAGAGCCATTTGGGACATCAGCCATAAAACGAATACTGGATTTACATGGAGAGGACAGAACAGCATCAGTTTAAAGAAAGAATCTGCCTGAGTTTGGAACTAGCACATAAAAATATGCCTTGCTTATGATTCACTATAAATAACATTTCAACTATACAGGAAGGGCTACAAAACTCAGGGACTATAACTATGTGTACTGTTTTTGTTGTATTCAAGTGCTCCTAGAGAAATGGCAGATTGCCACCAGATTAATGTCCTGCAAAAGAACAAAAGGGAGGATTTCACAAGGGAGGACTTGTTATCTATTCTGTGAAGGAGTAAATTGCTTTAATATGTGCCCAGCTCTGATGGTGGCACACATTTATAGAAAAATATAGCTGCAAGGGACCTTAAGAAGTAGTGACTTCATCCTCCCCAACTCCCAACATAGGACCATTATATTTAGGCCATTCATGACAGGCTTTCCAAACTGCTCTTTACACATCTCCTATGATGGAGGAGTGAAAACATCCTTATGTAACTTGCTCCATAAACCTACCCCACCAAAAACAACCCACACAAACAAGCTTTAGCCTAGCATGTTAATCAAACTTCCTTGATTCTGCATAAGTCTTGATTCTATATACTCATCCTATATACACAATTCTATAGACTCATTCTATATACACAGTGAGTACAGAGTAGACTATTATTTTCCTCTTCATCGATGCTTTTTTATTTATTGGAAGACTTAATGTGGCCCCACCCTTTCCTCATCACTTTGTTCTCTTAAGGTAAAGAAAGTTAGCACAATTCCTCTACAGGGTATCATTCAAGCATTTGAATTGCATCAATGCAACTTGGGCTTATGAGACTCAAGCATCCAACTTCCACACTGAAGATCAAGACTGAAAATATCTCAAAAACCTCCAGAAATGAAGCCTGAATGCCAGGAATATTATAGGTATGTTTATTGCAGTATTGAGTCTGATCTGCCATCACGTATTTAACCAGGCAGTTCCCACTGCTCTTACCTTACAAAAAAAGTCACAGAAATACAATGAAGACTCATCTTGCTCTTCATTGAATCAATTACTTGCAAAGTTGTCCCAGACTGAATAAAAAAATTCTTTTGCATTTCTGTTAAGCTTCAGCAGAGCAGGTTACAAAACTCTCACAATACATCCAATTTTGAGTGCAATATTTGTCCATGAACTATCCTGTATTTCTCATCTGTCACAGGTCATTTAGCTCAGACAGGATGATAATAATAGAAGGAAGATGCAGGAAAAAGAATGCCTACAAGTTATCACATTGACAGTGAAGGGCATAATACGTCTTGTTTTGTTTTACCTTTTACCATAAGATACTTGTCCAGACTTTGTTCTTTCCGAGGTTTAAGATGTTTCAGTGCACCTTTCTTCTGAATAAGGGAAATGGCACCACAGCCATTCCCACTCCATATTACCCATAAGTTTATACCACATATAGCTGTGCCTGAACTTCGAATCTATATCAAACATATTCATGATAATAATGTACAGCCTTCTCCATGCTCTAATATATATTTACTTTTACCAAGGTATACATTTCATATTGTTACATGCAAATATTGAGTGTTTAATGTGATTTATCATAAGCATTAAAAGTTGAAAGAAATCAGTGAACCATAAATGAGAAGTTTCCAATAACAGAACTCTGTAGCATTTGTATTTTCTGTTTTTCTTTTCTTTAGCTCTTTTTTTACCTCTAAGTCCCCTTTTTAGGAAATCAATATAGGAATTTCACATGTTTTAATGTCTCCCTCCAGGCTTTATAGGCTTTTTGCATTATAGCATGCTGTCGTCTGCATTACTGTCATAACTTACTCTGCTTTACTAGATGGAAAATTGTCCCTCAATGCCTTTTTTTTAAGAGTTGAAATAACTCATTAACTACCAGCGAGTAGCTCTCCTGTGCCCGGAGAGGAATTTCCTGCAAGTGGGAAACAACAACCCCAGGCACCAGCAAACAACTGCAAAGCAGCTTAGTAGAGAATGTCTTGGGGGTCCTGGTGGGCAGCAAATTGAACATGCACCAGCAACGTCTTTGCAGCAATGAGGGCTTAACAATATCCTGGGCTGCAACAGGAAGAGTGTTGTCAGCAGGTTGAGGGAGGTGATCCTTCCCCTCTGCTCAGTCCTGGAGCACTGTTCTTGGCTATGCAGTAAAGGAGGGATATGGAGCTACTGGAGAGAGTCCTCCACTAAGATGATGATTAAGGGACTGGAGCATCCGGAGCATTATGAGGAAAAAGGGAAAGATCTGGGACTGTCTAGTCTGGAGAAGGCTCAGGGGTGAGCTTAACAATGTATGTAAATACCTGAATCATAGAATCATTTAGGTTGGAAAATACCTTCAAGACCTTAGAGTCCAACCATTAATCTAATACTGATGAGCTCATCACTAAACCATGTCCCTTAATTGCCACATATAGACATCCTTTAAGTACTTCC
Source organism: Pitta sordida (assembly GCA_013390025.1). Taxonomy (NCBI): domain Eukaryota; kingdom Metazoa; phylum Chordata; class Aves; order Passeriformes; family Pittidae; genus Pitta; species Pitta sordida. The sequence continues at coordinate 48,088 of WEKX01001531.1, forward strand.
AGGGATGTGAACTTGTGATGTGAACCACTTCCCTGAGCAGCCTGTTCCAATGCTTGATAACTGTCTTGGTGAAGAAATTTTTCCTGATATCCAATCTAAACCTCTCCTGGTGCAGCTTGAAGCCATTTTCTCTCATCCATCTTCTCAGTGGTGCCCAGTGACAGAGCAAGAGGAGATGGGCACAAACTGAATCATGGGATGTGCTATATGAACAACATGAAACACTTCTTTACTGTGAGGGTGACTAAGCACTGTCACAAGTTGCACGCAGAGTTGTGGAATGTCCCACCTTGGAGACATTCAAAAGACATCTGGACATGGTCATGGGCATGCTATTGTAGATAGTCTTGCTTGAGCAGGGGCATAGGACTAGATGACCTTCAGAGGTCCCTTCCAACTCAATTATTCTGAGCTAATGTTCTCTTATTGCTGATTTATTTGGAATGCCATGGCAATTCTGAACTAGAGGTTAGAAAGCTGATGTAACTCTGGTAACTGTTCTGTAATCGTTGGCAGGTTGTGGATGTTGAAGTTCTAGTTCATGTAATAACACAAGCCTAGAGATCCAAGGAGACAGCAACAAGCTCATTTACAGCTGAACCAGGAAGCACAATATGTGATTCATCTCACTGGGCATGTCACTACGATCTCCCATCTTGTTTAGGAGCTGTGGGCAGGAACAAAAATATTGCCCTAGTAGCAGAACTACACCAGTCACTCCTGGAAGGCAGAAGTTCTATAACAAATATTACTTTGTATAAATATAAACCTGTGGGAAAATTTCTTCCTAAACACAGGCTACTGCAAATTGGCTTATGATATAAAGTATGAAGGTTTATATCTTTCACAGTCCTAGCTCACTGCCAACTGTTGCCCTTTTATCAGTTAGAGTTAGCATAGCACAGAGTTAGTCCAATAGCAGCCCCTCCATCTGGTTGTTGTGTTAGTTCTGGAAAATACCAAAGATTTATACAAATGGAAACACTTGTGCATCTTCATCAGCTTTGCACATCTTGGGACATGTTCCTTTTCTGATAAAAGTCTAAGCAGAGAGAAGTACAGCATCAGTTTAAAATGTTGTAAAACTGCCAAGAATCTCCTTTGTCTCAATCCTTAGTTGTGTACTACAATTTCCATGACTGCATCAATACACACATATTTTATTTTTTCTCTCACTTAAAGATCAATAATGTTTTAAGAACTGCTTCAGTTAAGCGTATAGTTACTTTACCTGTTGCAAAGCCTCTGAGATTTTATGTTTGGTCATCAAACGTGGCCAGCTTTACAAGCCACTTCATACAGAACATTTTGAGGTAAGGGTAAAAGCTACCCTTTATGAATCCCTTAAGGTCTTACAGTAAGTCATATCTGACGTTCCATTTGTCATCGTGAAATCCCGAGAACAGAAGACAAATAGCCCTCAAACTTGAAGGGAATCCTTCAGAAGAACTCACTTAAAAAGTAATAAGTTAATAAAGTTATCAGGATCATGGGATAGGATTTTGTTCAGACCTCTTTAAGTAAGTTCTTAGATAACAAAGAGAATTTAATTTTCCTGATAAAATTAGACTAATTAATCAGACAGCACAGCAAAGGATATATTTCCTTTCTATAATGGGACAACCAGCTATGTTATGATAAAGAATTTATTAGCAAGAAGTGTTCTCCTTAGACTTCCTTGGGAAATGAAGGGCAAGCCAATAGTAAAATATTTTAAAGCTCATTGTGGGCTTACGGAGCACTGGTGAAATGTGTGCCATCTATCAAGATTATTAAGATGAAACTATTAACCCTCTGACAGTTTAATAACCATTCTTTATGTTATAATAACACAGGGCCCCTTTGGGATCAGAGTTCCAATTTTGGAGGCACTGTCCATCATTTGTCAAGGAAAGTGAACCTTTATGTTGAGGAAAGCAGCAACAGGGCCAGCCTCACCTACCTTTTCTTTCCTAAAGTATACAACTTTGCAGCAGGTCCAGGTTTCTCTCTTCTTATAGGCTTTTTCCAGTAAATAGAGGCATTGAATCACCACCCTTCTTAGGGTATCACAAATCACTGGACTATAGGAATAAATCTGAAAAGAGGATTAACGAAGTTTGCTCTCACAAATCTCAGCACTACTGCAGCCCATGAGGCTTTAGGTCATTTTAGAACTGACTTGTTAGGGTTCCAGACAAATTTCAGATCCCAGCGGAGTTGCAACACTTCCCTTTTTCAGCCATGATGTAACCAGGAACGTTGTGCAAAACAGTCTCTAGTGCAGAAACTGAGAAAATAAGCTGCACCTCCCTTCACACACACTTTGTGGAAAAAGTAGGAGTATTAACATTCATGTCATGTCTAGCTACTGGCGCAAATTCCTTTGTTCCTAGTCCATCAGGTTTCACATTCACACACTTTCTGGCACACACTGATGTTCTGGAGTTTAGAGGAAAACAATTTTTTAATCTTTACTAGGTAGCACTGCAGCCCAGCTCTTGGCACAAAGGGCTACTGTGGATGTAGCACTGTGGATGCTACTGTAAGCAGTTACCTGACAGACTTCTATTTCTTTTCTCAGCATTTTCTGGTCATCCACTCCCAATAACCTTACTTCCATGGACTTACTCCTACATCACATATAAGGAATCCTCACCCTTTGACTGAGGACTGTGAACTCTCTAAAGGAAAAGGAGTGATAAGTCCTCCATAGAGGAGGACGAAAATCACAATACAATCTTGGCAAGTAACATTGGAGCAAATAATTGAGGAACCGAGGCCTAATTTGTAGATATGGAAAAACTGCAAACTCAGTCTATCTTATACGCATACATGAAACCCTGACCAAATGATTTATGAGAATTCAAAACAGAAGAGAGATTGGAGAACAGGGCAACAGGACCAGTGGAACAGTTTATCCAGGTACCTGACAGAACAACAAGGCCTTCAAGCATCCTTGGGCTTCTGCAATGGAGCGGTAGCCCAGGAAAGGGGCAGGAGGAAAGACCCAGAGAATGGGAGGGTTGGCAGGTCTGCATACATGAAACTGTTACCAAATAGAGGCTCCAGCACAGCCATCTTCAGAGTAACATGCCAGTACTTCCCAAAACCTTGCTATCATATGACATATAAGAGAACTATTTCTCCAGAAAGAAAGTAATTAGTCCTGATGTAACGTGAACATTCCACAGAAATCTCTCTTTCAATCTTATTCATATCTTTTATAGCTATTCCACACCCACAATATATTCTGTATTTCCCATCGTGGACAGTGAGCAGACAGCTGGACGGTACTTAGATGTCAGGGTTAAACCACGACAGCCAGTGGTCAAGATTCTACTTGGACTTGTCTGAGGTTTACCTGAGCTCACAATAAGGACAATATTCAGTTCTGAAGACACCTTCAGTTCTGCCATATACCTTGCTTCCCCAACACATGCAGATGCTTGAGTCTCAGCTTTGGGTTGGCCCATCTCTATCTGCAATCACTTCTAAGGTGATGAATTTCAGTGCTGTAAACAACAAACCATATCACTAGGCTAAGGTTAATTAGTCTGCAGGAACACTTTAGATCATGCTGTTTTAATTCTAAAGTCTGTTTCAAACAGAGATTGAGGAATAAAAGAAAGAGAAAAAAATAGTCACAAAACCTCCTACAGTTTTACTCAAACATTACACTGCAGTATTTAGATCACATCTTTGTTTTTCTCTTACCTCTTCAGACTTTATTTTCTGCAATTTGGTCAGTTTGTTTGTCATTGAGCGTTCTATAAATTTCTGTTCTTGAAACACTTGCTGCCCCATTTTGCAATCTTGTTCTTTCCAGACAGGCCAGTCTTCAGCTGTTACGAGAAAATCCTGCCACGACTAAAGTCAGTGCAACAATGGACAAAGTATTTTCTAATATATTAGCAACCTCTAGGTGTTTTCCCAACATCAATCACCAGCAATCTATCAGAAAAGCCTATGCGGGCAGTCAGGAAAAGAAGTGACAATAAATAGAAATAAAAGAAATTATACCCATGGACTGAATACTTCTGAACACAGAAAATGGGAGGGGCGGAGAGGGGAATGGGGACACCCTCCTTGGAGGAAGGATGAAATTAGACAGTATCCAAAAAACAGAGGCAATTATGTTCAGTCTGTTCTAGTCAACATTGCTCCCTATAGGTACATTTTTTTCGCATGTAAATTTTGCTGACTTGGTGTATGTTTAAATTCAGAAATTACACAAACTTTCATAAACATTTGTGCAAACCAGCATTTCTAATGTGAACTTCTGGCCCTATGCCTAATTTAATGTAGTTCACATCTGTAACCTTGTTATTTTTTGAGAATTCAACTCTGACCTTCATCTATTCCTTCTCCAGTGCAATTCAGTTTTCTGTCCTACCCTACACTTGGCAAAATTGCCTTGTGTTACTGACTGACAGTCCTACCAGATGTCTTTGGGTGACCTCAGTACCCTTCTGCAACTGTCAACTCTTCTCAAGTTCCTAATTTAAAATATCTCCCCCAAATCTCATCAGTGCTTTGTGTCAGCAGTATAGGGGATAAAAAAAAGAAGACGGAAAAAAAAAGAAACTCATTTGCATAACCTTTCCCTTCTACAAGTATTCAAGTGCCTAAACTCAAATATTCCTAATGTCATCCTCTGTCCTCACATTTAGGCAAAGTCAAACTGGCCTTTCCTGCTGAACTGGAGCCATTTCAGAGAAAGATATTAATATTTTCTCCCATCCCAACCCTGGGAATTAAATGCAGCTCCCCCGAACCCTCACTGTCTCCCCAGCTCACATACTTACTCTAGTCAGAGCTCCTTAGGATCTTTGCAAATGTAAGGATATTCTTCACTGTAGTTTTTGAAATCACTCACAGAAAAACACTGCATCCCAAACTTGTTGTCATGTGGGAAGTCATCTACATCAGCTAACCGGTTTCTTCAATGTTCTCAAATTTAATGTGAATATTCATTCTGTTCATCAGAGCTCTTGAAGACTGCTCTATTTCGTTTGACCTGAATCATTCAGCATCAGTCAAAGAATACCAACAGAAAACATGTGCCATTGCATCCCACATTGGCTGATGGTGTTAAACACTCCCTCCCTGTGCAGTCCAATGCTTCCCTGCATCAGAAGCAAAGCAATCTGATTCAGTCACTGTCTCTTTCTCCCAACAGCCTTTTCTTCTCTTCCAGTCTCCGGGCATGTTTGGTGGTTTGTTCCCAGGATTAGAATAAGGAAGGAGAGGAAGCTTTCTGGCATTTAGTTTTGATGGTGTTAGTTGTTTTTGTAATTCTTTTCTTCAGCATGATCTCTAAGAGTTCTAGTTTGTGCTAGTCTAATTAATGAACTTGCTCTTAATTAGGCTGCATGAGAGCTTTGGCTGTGAGGAACAATGGGCACTTAAAATTTTCTTCTATTCAAAGTTTTTAACTTCATGCATTTAAGTCACATGAAACTCAATGGATCTTAAGAACATGCACACACTATGGAATACAAAAGGATCTGAAGGTATGTTTAATTAATCTTATTAAATTGGAGCTGGAAAGAACAGATTATGGTACTTTAATCTGCAGTTCTCCAAGTGTGTACATTTTCCATGAGGAGCACACAAATATCTGTGTCCAAGCATGATTTGTCTTTTCTCACCTTCAGCCGACCTCCCAACAATCCCAAGTTTCCTCAGAAAATCGGTGGCCAAGATTTTCTCCCTCCCTCTTATTTCTGTGAAGTAGGAGGCCAGAAGAATATCCCAGAGGTCACAGGGACAGCTCCTCTCAAGCTCAGTTGCCCCTATTGCACCTGTAGCACACAAAGCCAAATGTGCTGCTACAGCACCATCTGCAGCAAGGTACGTGCACCTTTCCCTCTGTCACAATCGAATTGTGGTAACACAGGGCTTTGTATGAACCCACTGAAGCCTCAGTCCGGGAAGGCTGTCTGAAGTATCTGAAATATTTTTATGCTGTATCATGGTCCAGGAAATCTGCTATCAGATCATTAACAAACTCATTACTGACAAAGCAATGTCACATGAATGATTCTATGATACTAGAAATGTTTTGATTATCTACAGTAATCCTTCAATACTTCATGACTCATCATTTGCAGCTTCAATACATCATGAGGTTTTTTCCCCCAGTTTTACTGGTTTTTCTGTATTTACCACATTTAACGTATTTGCCCTATTTACCTCTACTTCGTGGATTTTGCTCATTGCAGCATCTGTCTGGAAACAACCCGTGCAAAATTCAAGCGGTTACCATATTTCATGTATTGGATTTTCCTAAAAATAACCAATTAAAGAACTGCCATAGAGAGGCTTGTGAATGAAAACTCCAAGTTGGTATGTTGTCTGGATTATGCACATCCCATCTCTCCCATGCTATTCCAGTCAGCATTTGGAAAAGACATGCTGCAACCATGGAAAACTTCTCTCATGCTTTTGTGAAATGCATCCAGTAGTTATAATCTTACTTTCCTTTTTAGACAACTTTAAAGACTGACTTCTTTCCAAAGATATTCACTCATCAAAGAGGGAAAAGCACCTAGAAAACATGGCATTCGTACATGCATGTGAGTGAACAAAACACACATCTACATTTGAGCTGGGTAAATTGAGTATCAAGAATTTGTACAGATCCATCTTGACTGTGCAAATACTTTAACGCATACACACACTTCACAAGAAAGCTACCAGGTCTTTTCATAAAACTTTGCAAGAAAGTGAAAGGTTATTGACAGGTGGACATTCGAAACCCAATGAGAAAAGATTAAAATTAAACACATTTAAAACAAATCACACATACACAAAGGAAAAAGGCACACAGAAAATAGAGGTTGAAAGAAAGTGTTGGCCACCAATTCTCTGAGGAAATGTTAGGTTGTTGGGAGGTCTGCTGAAGGTGAGAACAACAAATAATGATGGGACACACAAATTTCCAAAAGTAGGCTATGGTACAAAATGAGGGGCATTGGTTTACTTGATTTGTTTTAGACTTTTCCTTTAACTAAGGTGTAATGTTGTTTTATGAATTCAGAGCATCCATATGACTTCTCAAATTTTGATCTACAAGGCAAAAACTGGAAACAAAAACGTCTCACAGAGGTGAGACAATCCCTGGGCTGATAAAAGGACTAAACTTTGAATTAGTTAGAAGCTATTGCAGAGGGAGAAGGGTGCATTCAATCTGTGTGGAGCTGCTCAAAGATTCCAGAAAGCTATAAAAATTACTTAGCATGTTTCTGATCTTTGAGGAATACAACCTGAGACACGAAGTACATGAGAAAAAAAAATATCTAGCCAACTTTATTATGAAACTATTTAAAACCAGTGAAAGGGGCATGTGGGAAAAAAGGGGGAAAATTTATTTAATTTTAGTGTAAGTAGATTTAGCATGTTTTCTTTATCCAAGTCTTTATCTGCTATTGTTAGCATGGAATTTCTTTTGATTGTTGTGAATTCAGACTTTTACCGGCAAAAACTATAAATAATATGAAGCTAAATGTATAGAGTGAAAATAAACAAACATTCAAGCAATCCTTGCCTCACAGTGTGGACAATCTCCCACTCCTCTTGCACCAGTTTCCAGAAGTGTCCAGCCTCACAGGACATTCTCCAGTACCTTCTAGGCTGAGGGAGTACATCCTCAAGAAATTGTGTTGACTATATCAAAAGGTAACCACAAATCGTGAGGAAAAAAAGGAACCACCCTTCAGTAACCAGCAGAAATACACTGAAAATCTTCCTGAAATGCAGCATAGTCAAAAGTCCACCTGGAGCAGAGGATTAAGCAGATTTGGCAACAATTTCTTTTCCTTCAGACTCTCTGCTTTACTAAGAAGAGTCAGCATAGACTTTTCCTACCATCTCTCTGGCCTCCTGCTGCTGTCTAAAAGATAATCTATATATGCACCCTAGGATGTAGGAAAAAAAAAATCCACCCCTTTAAAAAAAAAACAACAAACCAAACAAAAAACCCTCCACAAACAAAGAAAAAAACCCAACAACCAAACGACCCTCCCAACAACAAAACAACTTAGAAATCTAATGTATATTGTTCATATAAAAAAAAGAGGCAAATTGAATAGCAGATGCAGAGAATTAAAATTAGAAGTCTAAAAAGAGTAGTATTAAAATTAGCCTGATTTTTTAAAATAATGTTTTGCAGCAAATTCCAAAGCATTTATTTCCTGTGAAAACTTTTAGATAGCCTAAAGGCATTATTTGACCATCTGTACTATATATCAGCTAAATGTTCCCTGTATGAATAGATTCCCATGGCAGAGGCACCTGCAGGATGCGTAACAACTTCTATTTCACATGCTTGCTCAAGACAACCATGCAGTTTCACTAGCTCATCACTTGCATCCACAATGGACAGCTGGTATCATCTAAATGAAACATTAAATTTGCTTGTACTGTCAATTAAATAATTTTTTTAAAGTCACCAAAAAAACCCCAAGAACAATAAAAACAACAAAAAAGGAAAGGAGTGTCTTCAAAGGTTCTTCCATATTCTGAAATGTGTAATTGGACTTTCAAATGCCTACCAATCAAAACATGCAGCTTTTCATGAATGATTAGAATTAAGGAAACAAAAAATAGACCTTTGCAGTTCCCCAGAATACGGAATAACTCAGCTTGCCAAATGAGGAATTTTGAAGAAGAAAGTGTAATTATCACAAGTGTCTGCTTCATTAACAGACCATGATGCAACAGAAAAGTTAACCATATGTTGCACTTTAATAAGAGAATGAAGAGAACAAAACAGAAAGCCTTGCAAAGTGTCCTAAGTAAATGCATATACTGAGTTCTGCAGGTTAAAACCCTACCCTTGCTTGTACTAGTGGAAGCATTTTTACTCATTTTTAGATGTGGTCTTGGACTTCCCATAACACAAGTCACAGTCTCCTGTCTAAATTCATACAATTGTGACGGTTCAGGCTCCATTGATCCATGTTCTTTTTAAAGTCTGTTAACTTGTCAGGCTTACCATTGATATGATAATTTTCATCAGCCTCACTGGCAAACTTCTTGGGCACAGAAATCTCTTCTTTCACTAACTGGCTTTCTGATCCAACTGCCTCTAGTCCATCAAAAGTTGAGCACGTTCTTTCCCAAACTCATGGTCACCATCTTTTACCTTATCATGCTGCTGCAAGGCCACTGCTCTTTCAAGGGAGTGGAATCAGCTGCTAAGATCAAACCAGCAACAGTAACCACAAAAGAAGAGCAGAGCAGGTCCATTGACTGTAAGCAGGATCAGCTGAGTTAAGTTTTTAAAAGGCAAATCTGTAGTAATAAGGCAAGGCTCGGATAAACAAGGTACATGCCCAGACACAGACATACCTATAACGTAACTCAGACAAAGGCAAGAGCTCAAGGTAAATGTAGTTCCCAGACAAGGTACAGGAGAACCCCTACAATGACTCTCCCAGCAGACTCTCAACTCTTGGCACCTGAGCATAGCTCAGTTACACTCAAGAAATAGCCACAGCCAGATTGGACCACTGCAACACCTCAACATAATTTCTGCTCTTAGGTTTCCTGTAGTTCTTGCAAATTTAGGTTTTGCAGTGCTTTGTGGTGCACCTCTTCCACATTGCACTTACCCAGTTCCTCTTTCCAGCTCCCTTAGAGGTTTAGTCAGCTGGCATCCCATCCTTCCTGCTGAGAGGTGTTCTCAACCACTAAGCTGAGTTTCAGTGGTCAACATCCTCCACAATGCTCAGCTACCAACCTCCCTAAGCAGATAAAGTCTTATGGACAGGTCTTGGTAGAAAGAGACCCTTGGCTTAATCAAAAGTTTTGTTAAGCCTGAACTTACTACCCTGAATTTTCACTGAGTAAAAGATGGCTGGGAATTCTGCTTTTGCTGTCACAGAGATTTTGTAAGTCTGAAGCAGGAAAGTTATGAAATCTGTTAGTAACACATGCACATTACAAATTATTAATTTGGAGAACTATATAGGAATAGGATGTGGGAAGTCCTCTCAGAATGTCATGATTTCCAGGGCTCAATTTACAATAAGAGAACTTGCAACAAGAGAAATCTCAGTCAGCAGTTCTGACTTATCTCAAGTCATTCCCATTCTGACAAATTCTGCCTGACAAATTTCAACTCTAAAACTTCTAGGGCGAGTTTGGTGTTGTAGAACAGGTCTCAACCAAGAAGCACCAAAGTTCTTTAGGAGGTCTCCAAGGGCAAGAGTTCGTTTCTATAGTAAATTACGTCTGTAAAGTGCTCCTTTGTATCCCACGTACATTTCTGAATTTTCAAAAGTAAGAATACCCAAATTTGGAACAATAGAACATAGAACTTGAGTAACTTTCACATTAAAGATAGGTTCTTTAAATTTGAGTATTTTAAAATGCTGTGCACATATAGTTTCTTTATCATCCTTACATGTAATTCTGCTTCCCTATTTTGAAAGAGATACCATAGCAGGATACATTAGTTTGTCAGTCCACTAAATTCTTTCACAGTCTTTTTGCTAATATATATATATATAAAAAAAAGAATAAAATTTTTCTCCAAGATACTGTGATGGAAGAAAGCCATACGACTACAAAGCAGTCTACAGGCTGACCTGAAAACACAAGCAATGCAGCTTTCATATAGTGAAGATATTACTGTTCTCTTTGATGGACAGACACAACAAAACAAGAGATTTAGAAGACTTGCCTGAAGTTACACATTCATTTTGAGAAATAAGGATAAGAAAAATGACCTTTTAATCCTGAAATCCTATAACTGCTTTTACAAGTTTATCTTTCACACAGGTATGATGTTATTTCATGTGATTTGGATATTCATCTTTAAAGAAATGGACTCAAGCTTCTTGATGCTGGAGAGGATGACGAGCAATGGGGAAGTTATCCAGCGGATTTACTACTTGTACGTTGATGTTGTTCAGAGTGACTCTTTATGGATTTTGTCTCTGCTCAGCAATGCGCTTCACTCCTATTTCAAAAACCCATCACAATACAGAACCTCCCTCAGAACCAATTCTTCAGTATTCATTCATTTAACCTTCTGACTGTATGGCTAATAGCCCAAATCATGGAATGACTTTACTGGATATCTACACAAGAGCAAGCATCCTAAAATAGGTGGCCTGAAGAAATGCACAATTATATCCACAGTGAACTGAGGACACAGTCCAACTAGTTCTTATCCAGATGTTTCAGTGCTTTTAGTTTTCTTACCTTTTTGCTATAACACTTCAAATGGAAAGATTTATCTTCAATTTTATTCCAATGAATATTTGTGAACATTGCTTTCTGTACTCCTCTTGCTTTGCTCATCATTACTTGACAGCTCCTCACTAGGCCACATTTAGTGATCTCAGCTTGACTTGAATGTGGAGCTTGGAAATAAACACAGTTTTCTTGTCCAGTACTGAACCTTACCCCTCTGACCTGAATCACATTAAAAACAATGGGGTCAGGGGATGAGAGAAATGTACTGCATTTCGTATTTAAGACTAAATGCTACAGGCAACTTTAGTGATGTGATGATTGGAAAAAAAAAACCAAACCTACCATTTTTAATTTTCTTTTTTAACATCTGACATTTCTTTTTAAGCAGCATCTTTAATGAAAAGTACATACTGGAAATATTTAACAGTATAGTGACAGGCATAATTCTTTCCTCTGGATTTTCAATGGAGCATGGAATTCAAATCCACTTGGTGTCTTTCAGTATTATTCAGCATGCTGATATCAGTGGAAATCTTTGTCCTTTCTTTCAGTTTTGATTCCTACATTCATCAGTGGGTAAACAGACTTGTGGTTGCATGGAACCAGCAATTCTCAGTCAGTTAATGCAGTTGTAATTTCTTGATATTGCGAAGAACTGCTAATTGTTATTATCTCTCCCTTTGGTGCTATTAAGAAAAAATTTAAACTGCTTTAAACTTCTGGACTAGTGAATCTCTTTTAAAAGCCACTTTTTTAATCCTGGAAACATCAGGGAATGCTACCAGTGATAAAGTCCTGCTGTTAAAATAAATATTGTATTCCAGTTTGCATCTGTATTTATTTTTAATGCAAACTGCTAAGGACTTGTTCAACAGTGGGAGTCTGTTTATCTGCATAATGCATACTCTTGTTTACACATTATCACTTGTTAAGTGTTATGTCTGCATATAAACAGACAAAAGAGTAAGTTGGACTGAAATTGCATGAATCTGACAGGGGAACACTTGACAGAATGGACTACAGGTTATGGTTTTTTAACACGTCATTTTATAAATTGCCAAGTGATGACAATAGTCAGAATTTTAATAAGGCTCATAACAGCCTCTACTGCACTCTGCTCTTAATAAATATGGTGCAGTTGTTTGCATAAATAATGCAGAATCCTAGACAAGTTAATTTTCAGAATAATTCAGTTAGGCTGAAAAAGAGCGAGAATGGAGCTTCCACCCAGTAACAAAGGAAACCACTTCAAACAAAGAATGCATTTTATTAGGAGTTGCTAGGCCAATGTCAACATTTTCATGGGCATCACATTTTTGGGATGGGATTTTCTAGCATGTTCACTTTTGACAATGTTTTTAAAATCCATGTTCGACTTGACTCAGTCAACATTTCACCCATGTTTAACAACATACTTCTGGATTTTTCAGAAAGCAGCTTATACCTGAAGCATCACAGTGCCATCATACCTTTTATCCATGTGATACTAATTCATTCAAGAGCCACCTTTAACTTAAACCCTCCAGTAGCGTGTAACTCCTCATTTCATACAAATTTTACAGGTAAAATTCTGGCTTAAGTTTATAGATCTCATCTTAAGCTCAAAGGAAAAAATTAGTTGATAGTACTACTTCTGTAGCTGGAAAATAGACATTTTAATGAGTATATATAGTCATCAGTTTTCATCATGTATTCTGCTAAATTTATTGCTGTTGCGTTATTTATGCAATCCAGTAGAATACAAAGTATAGGAATGAATACTCTGTTAGGCTTTGTTGATCATATGATAAGTCCTGATTATTCATTTCATGCAGAATTTTCCATCATCACTAGAACTAAAACCAATTTTGAAATAAGCAGTACTGAAATTTTCTTTTGCATTAGCTAACACTAATAGTATTACATGAAGTTTTACATCAACTACTGGCTTTTTTTTCTTTTTATATGAAGATACCCTGTTTATATCACAATAAGTCTGAAAACCAGTCTTCAGTTTGCCAACAGGATTTTTTTGGTGTGCCAGGGAAAAATTTACAATCTTCTAATCTTGCTCCAAGCCAGCAACACATAGCCGAATTTTGAATAATACAGTAAATATATCTTGAAAGCAGCATCTGAATGAATTTGTATTAATGACTACGTTACCATATACTGCAATGTGACAGGGTTATGATCTTCAAATCTTGTACTTCCTTTCCTTCAAGCACTGTTAGCCTGACCTCCTTGTCCTGGTTGAAGTGAAAGATAGAAGTAGAAAACAGTATCAGTGTAATTTCTGTATCAGCCATCCCATTTTACATGGAAAGAGACTCTTTTAAGTGGCAAAAAAAGACAAGTGTATCAATGCATGTCCCTCAGGTACCAGTTCAGTCAATAATTTCCAGTCGGCTTTTTTGTCTGTTCACAGAGGGTATTTACTATTTTAAACAATTCTTAGAAGAGGCTGTAGTCTCCTGCTTTCTGCCTTAAACAAAACAACACCACATCTGGATGAAAATGATCAGTATTCCTTTTTTTGGCCAGTTCTCCCCCAGAAGCTTTATTAAATAGATTTATTACTGTGTGGAAATCCTATGTTAACAATTTCATCATATTAAGTGCATAAGTGCCTATTAAAAACAACTACCACCATCCTGCAGACATTGGCCCATCCATTACAGCCTTCAGCTGTGTTAATACATTACAGAACATTAACTGTAAAGCAGAACATTTCTGTGTAAGGGACCAGATGGAGCTCAGTGCCGTATGTTTTCTATTCTCAAGTGGATTTTTAAAATTGATCTCCTCTCCAGGGGAAATCCACAAATTACCTGTATTCATGCAAGCCCTGTAGGCAGCAAGTCTCTATGTGGAGAGCAGCTGGGTGGGGCTGTTCTACCCTCCTCGACTTTCAAACTACCTGCATGTGGGATAGATCCTTTCAGTTCTCCAACAACAGGTGCCCTCCAGACCTCCTGTGTCAGAATTCCTCACCATCTAATGAGCTGTTGCTCTTCTCTCTCCTGTACTGGGTGGACTAGCTTTGGCTATCGGTAGAGAGAAAGTATGAAAATCTGCCTAGCTGTGCTACATTCCCAGACTGCCTTAGATATTTTCACCATTTTCATTTTCTTCCCTCATAAACTGTATGGCTAATCCCTAATCCCTTTTAATTGATCTCTCCACAGATCAAGAGCAGTGAAAGCGAAGTCTCCATCTCATTTAATAACCACTTTTCCCTAGTTTTATGACCAAGTAAAGCTGAGGTGAAAAACCTGTCATTCTTCTTGATTCATCCCACATGCCTAGATTCTTTGCCAGTTTTGTTATTGAACAGATTTTTTGATTTAGATTAATTTGAAGAGATGTTTGCTTTACTGTTTCTTCTTGCCTTCATTAGCATTTGAGAGATATTTAATGATAAAGTCTTAATATATCCATCACAGAAATTTAAAAATCTGACATTTTCAAGATCATCAGTCAGATGGGAATTAACTTTGGAGGGCATTCTAATAGGCAACATATTGTAATACCTAAATTTAACATGCTATGGCTCTATATACAAGAATCCTTTCTTGCACACGTTCACGTGCCTTTGTCGATGTCAGTGCAGTGACTGAATTTAACCAGATGAAAACTTGGCCTTTGTCTGATACCTGCTTAAGGAGGCAAAAGCCATGGCTCTTCCAAGACCATCACTTCAAGTATGGAAAGCAGTGTCCAGGCCTCATAGCTCCCTGCTCCTGTGCTCCAGGTGTGCAGTGGGGCACCACCATATCTCTGCATTCTGCAGTTCCCTGTGTGCAAAGATAGCTGGTCTGCTCATCTGTGACCACGTAAGCTTTCTGCCCCAGGGACAGACAGCAGCACTGAATTTTGCAGGTAGCACCACTAATTACCCAGGAAGAGCCCAACTGGATAGAAGGGCTCTGCCAGGGCAGAGGTCTGAGGACCTTGCACAGCCTATGTATCCACACCAATAAAAATTTGCATAGTTCTTACCTTGGTTAATGCATCTGTGGACATTTCAAATATTGATGCTGTCAGCAACATCCTTGAACACCATCCCAAGCTGGAAGTGAAACTCATTTGCTTTGTTTCATTCTCTGCTGTAAGAATTGCCAGTGGACTTCACACCTGCTTCTTTATAAATATTTTATTTCCAGGAAAGCCAAGTTGTTTGTTTTTCTTGACTATAACAGTATCATTCTAGAATCATGTTGAGCAAAAACACATAGTTACAAAACCCATTTTAGATGATCACTGCACTATAAATATGACTAATTCAAAAAACTACACAAGGAATACAATAGTGCAACTCTGTGCTGGATGATGCAAGTGTGCTCCATCAGTTGTTGTATCTTTTATAATTTTAAAAAACATCACAGATAAAAATAAGTCAGGGCATACACATAAAGCATTAAAGAAGTTACAATAGAATAGTAAAATAGAAAAGCAAAAAAGCAATTACTGTGTTGTTGGGTTTGGCACACGTTTGAGAAATGTCTAATGCCATCACAGCTCAAAATAACAAGCAGCAAAACCCTACACCAAATGAAAACACCAGATATATCTATCATCAGTTCCAATAACTGCTGCTGCTGTGCAAACATATACGTATATACAGAAGCACACAAATTATTTAAGCAACATTACCTTAGAGTTTAATGTGTTTGCATTTCTTGCTGCAGGCATACCACAAAACTGCTATCATAAAATATCCTGCACCTACCAATTCTTTCTTACCAGCTGGATAGTTTCTTGAATCCATATTATGTAGGCAGCTTTCATGTTGAAGGTGATACTCATTTTTGACCTTAGATTCTATATTTCTACTTAGGACATGAGCAGCAAAAAAATCTCCCACCATAAACTGTAGTTAGTCCAGACTGGATCAACATCGTTCTTCCCTCTTCTACAGGTCAATATTTGGTTTATTTTATTATCTCATACGTATGCTTGTGTTAATTTAAGATAATTTGACTCCTGAAGTTTCTTCTACACTTGAAAATTATCTTAACAGTACTAAAAATTCATGAAACATCAGCTACAGAATTGAGTATAATAAATGTAGAAGCCAATGGCCCTTTAAAATTACCTTTGTGAATCATCTCTATGTGTGTTGTGGTTATTTCTTTTTACATGCAGAATCTCAAAACCTGTCATGCTATACACATTTGGATTGAAAACTTAATACAGATATTTGAACTCAACCAAAAGCACTTCGGCAAACCAAAAGAGAATTCATAGTAAGTGGCTTCCAAACATCCAGTCACTGGGCTCAGTTGGCAGAGAGGCCATGGGCTGTGCCCACATATTTCTAGATACCTCTGCCTCTGTCATTTTTCCATGCTCACTAAGTAGTTTTCAAAGGAAAACAATGACAGCCAGGAAAGGGTAAGCACTAAAACACTACCATTGCAATGATACATGAATCATTCTGAAGTAAAAGCACCAGGAAAGGAAGACCAAAACAAGAGTAATTACCTTGAAAAAGCACGTAAAATTACCATGTTTGTACAAATTGTTGTGAAAAATATGTCCATGGACAAGTTCAAGTGGGACACTTATTTTTTGTAGTCATTGTATTTTCAGTTGATGTAGGGGATTCTTCAGGTTTCTCATTTACCAGTGAGAAAAAAAGGAAATCTACCAAATGAAGTGTCAGTATAAATGAATGTCATGGTCCTTTCATTACTCCTTTTCTTTAGCCTTAAACAGACAACAGGCAGACCTTGTCTGTATACTGCAGGAAAAAAACTCGAAAAGGAACATCACAGGAAAAGTGTTATCAAACAGGATCTGATCTGTTAATTTAGGGTGTGTCTGAGGATGGCATTGTAGGCTTAGGGCAATATGTGAACACATAGATATTGAAAAATATTTCACCTGCTGAGGCCCTGATCAGTGACACTTTTAAGGGACTTAAAAATCACCCGTTTATAAACCCAAAATCTTGACTAGCTAGACTAGAGTTGCATAGGACCCACAATTTTCTCCATTGTTTTGAGAAACATTTTCCAAATGCTAGATATTACACGTCTACCCTTTCTTGCCATCTTAAAAGTCCTGGGTTTCCTTTACTTTGATCCCAAGGAAGCTATTTCAACAGAACAATCTAAATTCCTAATGATTAATTCCTGACTTTTCTTTGACAGGAATAAAGGTGACATGATGATCCTAACAACTACAGACCAGTCAGCCTGACCTCAGTCCCATGCAAAGTCATGGAACAGATGGTCTTGTGTGCCATTACACAGCAACTGCAGAACAACCACAACACTGGATCTAGTCAGCATGGATTTCGGAAAGGCAGGTCCTGCCTGACTAACCTGACCTCCTTTTATGATCCAGTGACTCGACTGGTTGATGACAAAAAGGCTGTGGATGTTGTGTACTTGGACCTTAGCAAAGCCTTTGACACGGTTTC
>WEKX01001531.1:95684-169951 GCA_013390025.1 Pitta sordida
AAGAAATTCTACTCTGTCCACTCATGGACCTTTTCCTGAACAAAGTGCAGCACTGCTGCTCTTCCATGATAAAAGCCATAGAGTCTCTTTTGCAATATTACATATTTTTCAGCCACTGCTATATTCATTTTCTCTCTCTATGTGTTTCACCTTCGCTCTGCATATTTTACTAAGAAAACCAAGAGTTCATTAGTCACCTAGTCAACTGTATCATCCACAGATATCATGTAATCTGTTTTTCCACTTTATCCCACAGTGGAGAATGCTTTTGACAAGCCATAATTGAACTCTGTCAGATGTCACTGAACAGAGGATAAACTTTGGTGAGTACCGAAATTGCCTTTCATTTCTTAGTGCGCCAACCCCTCCAGAAAGTAACAGGGGAGTGACTCTTCGTACGCTTGAAAAGGGAACGGCCGAAAAGCATGATCTAAGCATGAACTGAACCCCAGATATCGCTGTTGCCTCTGAGGGACTGGTACTGGTGTGTGCTCTGCATATGGCAGCAGGCAATTGCACAAACACTCTCTTCATTGCTTTCATCACAGATCATGAAGATTTCTCTGGGGACTCCACAATTCAACAAAAATGGTCATTTTTTTTCCCCTCATCTGAGGGCACCTGCCTTTTCCCTGAGGCTGCAATTTCTTCTAAGACAGAGAGGCTAACCTGTTTTCTATAATGTTTCCATCAGCATTGCTCAGGAAAGAGAAGAAAGGACATAGTAAGGAATTCAATTACCTGTCAAAAAAGGTGTAAAAAAGGAAAATGTTGCACCTTGTAGAGAAGGTGAGCAGAAGCCAGAAGTATTCAAGAGATGTCTAAACAGACATAAAGCCTTTTCATGAAGTACCCTCAAGTGGATTCCCCGTCTTGAGATGTGCAAACCCTGCCCCTTACCTCTACACGCCTGCCTCCCATCCTTTCTGCTTTTCCCTTCTCACTGCCTCCTCCTCCATATGTGCTTATCAAATTCCTATCATCAGCCAGAACTGATTAGAACAGCACAAAAAACCTCCACAGCACTCTGGCATAGCATTCCTCAACTACAAAGCAAAATAAATATCACTTCTTAATTTGCCTTGCTTTTAACTCATTTTGGGTGTATTTTTAGACTAGTTGAAAAGAAACTCCAGATCAGCAAAGGATTTTGCAGAACTCAGTGCAGCTTTTATACACACCAGGAGGCCTTGCTGCCTGGTTCTGTTCAGGCCTGTTGTAGTCCACAGGGATTCGCCCATATGCTGAGATTGAAAGTTCAGTTTTCAAGGGTCCCTTTGTTCTTTCTGTGATTACTTCGTTCATGTACTCCTCAACCATATGATTTAACCACATCAATTCCATCCCTCAGTAAGTTACATTCTTGGTTTTCCATTTCAATTTCCACAGGGCAAATAAAACTTAAGGAAAGCATCTCGATAAAGGTATGGTTATTTCATTCAGTAGCCTGGGATGACTCCAAATCTGGATATTAATGTTTCTGAGACAGATGCTGTTGGGTCTTTTCATAGTAATACAGTATCATCTCCATATATTAGTAACTTTTGTGACTCCAGTTGCATGTGCTTTATATCATCTTAAGTTTTCAGAGACACTGCTGATAATTTAATTCAACAGGGGCACCTCAAACATTTTTCATGACAAAGTAGGGGAAAGGACAAAAAAACGGGCAGAACATCTTATGCAACAGCTATTGGTTCAGCAAAAGGTATAACAGATACACTGTTCTGGGGGCAAACTGCCCAAGCCATCCTCTGCGTAATCACAGAACCCTGAAGAACCAAAGCTACTGCTCACGATCAGCATCTGCATTTAGGCACCCAAGATGTTAATCAGTTTAGCTGTCATTCTTTTGAACACTGTCCTCTCACTGCTCTAGAGACTATGGGTAGGGTATTTCCAGTAGGCACAATGTTGAGAGCTGGGACAAATGCTGAGCGCTCCATGACCATGGCTGTACTAAGAGAGAGCTGCTGTGAAGCCAGAGCTGAGGCCCAGCAATGTATAAACTGAGCAGAGAATAAAGGTAGTGAAAAGCCAGTTTTCCAGAGAAAGAAAGCAGTTCAGTCATAGTTGTGAAAAGTATTTGTGAGCTCACAGCAAAAGAATCACTGGAGAACTACTGCATTTCCAGCGCAGTAACACAGAGCTCCTTATAGAACACCTCATGATGAACAATCACCAAATTGGTAGTTATTCCAGTATTTACAATCTGATGTTCTTTTGTAGTCAGGAAAAAAAAAAGTAAAATCTGCCTGTAAAAACCATGCAATGTACACACAAAATATAGGAAATGTTTTTAAACTGAAGGAGGATAGATTTGGATTATGTATTAGGAAGAAATTCTTTTGTGAGGTGGGGGTGATGAGACACTAGAACAGGCTGCCCAGAGAGGTAGTGGATGCCCCACCCTGGAAGTGTTTAAGGCAAGGTTAGATAGGGCTTTGAGCAACCTACTATAGTGGAAGGTATCCCTGTCCATGGTAGGGAAGTTGGAACTTTAACGTTCCTTTAACCTTTAAGGTCCCTTCCAATCCAAATGATTCTGAGATTCCATGAAATACATAAATGTACAGTGCCACATGCATACTCATTTCCACAGAAGCAATTCATCTACCTCTGCTCACTAAACCACCATTCTTAAAAATAACAATTATAAGCTTCCATCTGGGAAACAACCCTTTGTTCTGAGAGGCATGAAAGGGCTCCATTTTATTTCAAAACAAACATATGATGTAATATATATACTGTTACATGATCTACTTACAGACATGATTCAAGCACTGCCAGATCAGAAGTTTTTACAACTTACCCACACAGTGATCCTCCGATTCATTGCGGTTCGTATCTTTGCGGGATCCAATTAATTGCGGTTGTTTTTTCCGCGACCTGTGTGACCCCACACGTGTGCAGAACGTACTGAGAATTCCGTCAGCTCCTGACTATATAATGAGTTTATGAATATATAATTGGTCCCGCCCACATCACCGCCCACCAGACTTGCTGTACATGCTTCATTTTCACCGTTTAGGGGGAAAGGGAACTGCTACCATCTCTGTGAAGCCAGGAGCACTGTTGCCTGGCTGGCATGGGGGCCGTGCCAGCATTTCTGGGCACAGGGGCGCGATGCCACTGTGAACCAAGGTATGGCAGGGGGCAGTTGCTGCCATCAGTGATGACCCCGCGGTGGTGGTAGATGGGAGGTTTAATCCCCAGGCGGGTGGGAGTGGAGCCACTGACTCAGCACCACACCTCAGCTCTGTCTGCATGGCCAAAACAGGAGCAACATAGTGTGTCCCGATGCCAGCGGCATGGGCTCCTGACGTCAGGGTATGACCCCTAGTGCCGGTAGTGGAACCCCCCTCGCTGTCCAGAATAACAAGTTCCTTCTGGGCAGCAGGAGAGTATGTACGTGAACCCTGGGGTTTTTGTAGATATTTACTGCTGTGTCAGAAACACAGAAACAGTTGACACTGGACAGGCCTGGGGGGTGTCTTCCAGGATGTGTGAGGTGGAGGAGGCGAGGAGGGAGGGTGCTACAGAGTGAGCCGCACTCCCAGGACTGCCCTCCAGACCTTATAGTGTGGGGGACTTGGCTATGGGCATGGCCTAATTAAATAACAGTAGGTCAGCTATGTTCACGGATTCTGGACTCACAGGACCTGTGCAGACCCGACACCCCATGAGTTCCAGACTTTGACTGTACATAGGAAAACATACTTTACATGTGTGCTATGTAGCTGCCTATACATTTACCTGTAGCTTTGTGCAGCATAATGGAGGGAAAATATAAAAATCATCAGTACGTGTTCTCACTGGTCTTACACACCACAGATAGGACACCACAAATTCATGAAACATTTCTTAGCTCAGTAGATAAATCACTTCTCCAGATTGCCTGTTTGCTCTTCAGGACAGTAATTATGTAACAAAACTCTAAATACTGAGCTGTTATTGTGGTTATTAATCATTCTGCTGCTGTTTCAAATATGTGCTCTAGAGACTACTAGATGTGCTGCATTCTGTCACAAACTGAGTACAAAAGCTAAACACATCTAAATCTACCCTTTTAAGGACATTTCAGTGCAAATAACTCCTTCAATTTATATTTATGGAAGCTCAAAAACATAAAAATATTAGAAAAAAATTTAAAAGCTGGTGTCAATGTAGCTGCTGACCTTTGCAACTGTAGACAAAAGACGGTTTTTAATCAGTAAACAACTTTGCAAATATGAAACCTATTTTGTCAGTGCTTGGAATAGTCAGCATTTAAGATGACAGAGTCTACATACAAATCAGTTCTTACAGAAACACAGACTTCTACATGTGTTTAGAAAGAATATAGGATTTCTATGACTTCACACCATTAAAACCTTTCACTTAAACATATACTGTATTAAAACTGAATTTGTAAATAAAAAACAAAACAAAAAAACAGTGCAAAATTCCACCATATTAGGCCTCCATTCTAGAATAAAAATACATTTAAAAGCACCACCTCAACAATAATAAAAAGCTCCCTTGACTTCATAAGGACTTCATAGAGGCCCACCAATCTACATTAGAAGACACATTCAGTATTTGAAGGTAAAATAAGTTAAATGTCTAGCTTCTTTTTATTAGGCATCAGCTGATATGAAATGGCAATTCTCTAAATTCAGTTGCCTCGAACATGTTCACAGACTATAATCTAAATATTATATATACATACACACTATATATAATATATAAATATATTTAGAATATAATATATATTCACATACTATTATTGTAAATCATTATTAATTTATCACATATTCCTTACAAAAAACCAACAGGCATCAGGTGGTCTATATTTTCTTTAATTTAGCTACATACATTGGACCCCAGGCTCTCCCTTTCTCTGGGAGAACCAGGAGCTCATGCTGTTGCATACCACCAAGAAAAGTGAATTCCTGAGAAACAGCTTTGGCCATTCCACTTATATCCACAGGCATAACATTACTGCAGGAGCTTAGAATGAGGTTTATTACATCGCTGTTTTCTGCCTTTGAGAGAGTGCACGTGGAATAGACCAATGAACCACCAGGACGCAATGCTTTGATAGCAGACCTGTAAATAACAACAACAAAAAAAGAAATAAATAATCAACATAAAAAGTGAAATACGGGCATAGGAGAACGTGTAAAGACTTATAAATCTAGAGTACAAGTAAATATGACAAAAATAACATTAAGAAAATGTCTTAACAGTATATAATTGACAGTTCAGGACACTAACTGCAACACAATTTTGTTTTCTCATTTATTATTATTGCCAGTTAACTGAAGGTGTTTTTTACACAATAGTGACAAGTACAAAGCAGCATTCATTCAGAGCTGTAGAATAGACATCAACCATTCATATGCTCAGGACTGCTGTGAAAATGCTGCAACTGTGCATACAAAATGGGTTATACCACACCAAAAGCAATACTTAGTTGCTTGAGTGAACAAATATCAGAAAGTACAGTTGCAGTAATGGCTTGAATTAATTACTGGGCTGTAATTTTAGAAACATTTCTGCAAATTCTAAAACTTATTTTGCAGAAAAGAGGATCAGTGTGTTTCAGTGAGCCACTGCTTTTCAATCTGATTTCCTAAGGGTCATATAATGTTTGTTTATGTGTCCTTCACCTATTAATTAACCTCTTGACAAGTTTTGACTAAACAATGGCAAAATAGAGGTTTAAAGCTTGGAAGCTTCATAAATACTAGTAGATGGAGAGAACAGAGGTTCTTTAAACTCAGTTTCAATGGTAAAGTGATAAACAAACTGTTTACTTTCCATTAAAGCAGATCTGCAAAGTTC
Organism: Pitta sordida; assembly: GCA_013390025.1. Taxonomy (NCBI): domain Eukaryota; kingdom Metazoa; phylum Chordata; class Aves; order Passeriformes; family Pittidae; genus Pitta; species Pitta sordida. The sequence goes on from WEKX01001531.1 coordinate 101,514, forward strand.
TTATTCAGACACATAAAAGATAACCTATGTGAGTACAGAAATGAGATATTCAAGCCATATTCACCCACTGCAAATTGAGAGAGTAAGGAGAAAAATACAAAATCTTGCACCAGAGAAGAATATCTTTCAAACCTGATACCATCACATTACTAAAAGAGGAAGCTCTACTAAAGGTTCATTTGCTAATAAAACACTCTCAAGATAATCCCATTAAATCATATACTTTGGAGCCTTGAAAGATATGGCTCAAAGACCCTCCTCCAAAATCTCCTCAAACCAGACGAGGTGAGCAGCCTCCATATGCATAAAGTCTGATTCCCAGACCAGGTTCACACGATATTCTGAGTTAGAAGGGACCCACAAGGATCATCTAGTCCAACTCCCAAGCGAACACCCACACAAGGATCGAACCCACCATGCTCTGAGCCACGGCCTTTCTATCATCAAGCAGTTGAGTCACCAGTTCATAAAAGGAGAACAAACATAATGCCATCGAAACAGCAATTCCTCCACAGACAAGCTGAAGACTTCCTAACGGTGATTTCTGAACAAAAACCATTGAAAAAGGGAAGAAGAAAATACAAGAGGAAAAAGATAAGCCCTTTTAACAGAATTGGGACTTTTCAGGAAAAGAATCAATATAGAAAAGCATCATCACAATCAGGATCAAAACTTATCACAGATCAAAGCTACTCTGAAAGTCCTGTTCGAAATAATATGGAAACACCAGGACAAGAGACTGTTTCAGAGAGGTGAAAACTCCTGTGTATTACATCAAATCTGCTTCTCTTAGGAGTATACACATTACCTTGCTCATTTCCTTTGTTGAGTCTTGGTTATGTTAACCAGTAGGCCAAGTACACACTTTACTGAAGCCTATGCTTTTCCCCTTTTAGGTAGCATAAAAGAACAGAGCTCTCTCAACTGACGATGCTGTAAGAAAAAAAGTGTTTAATGCCTCTGTTGTATCAATCTTTGGTAAAAAGACAGAGAGTAGAGCAGATGGCTAGAACATTTAGCCTAAGTGAGTGTGCTGTTCAAGTTGTCTATTATAGGTGAAAAGCAGGCTACAGTGCATTTAGGTAGTTTACATATTTTCAATTTAACTGGACCTAGTGGAGTCATTCTAGAATGCTTTGAAAATTAGTTAAACCTATCACAAAACTGTAAGTTTATCTCACACCTCTGAGTAGCTTTTGAAAGCCAGAGAAAATGTTTAAGCATGTTTCTGTCACAGGTTGGTACAGCATTACATTTATACTGCCACCTTGAGACAGTAAAGTTCTGCAATTACCAGCATGCATTTCAATTGTCCAGCTCCAGACATTCAATCTTCTTCCTCTCGGCATCCCAAGAAAATTCTCCTTAGAGGGCTTCAAAAGCAGCAGCGCTGGACTCCAAGGCACAAACTGTCTGCACTGTGTCTCCAGCTACTTTCCTGGTTTGCAGCTGCCCATTTAAATAGGCAGAGCTTATGCTGCTGCTCTCTGGTCTGTCTGAGGAACCACATGTATGGAAAGTAACTACTGTAAAGCAAAGCAGGGATGTGCAACCTTCCCTTCCCATGAACAACAAGCCAGCCAGAGACCTGCACACTGATGCATAGGCTCTTGACCTCATACCCGCTCTAGGATATGTAAAAGCACTTTTTCCCCCATGTAACAGATCTTGCTTTCTAGCTTTCACATTAGAACTCAAAGACAACAAGGCTAAATTCTAAACAGGCTTTCATAAAGTTGAGCTGATCTTCACATAATTATCAGATTCCACCTACATAACTCATTTTTGACAGAATTTCCCCCTTTTCCATGTATGCAAGAGTGCCAAGCCATGAGAGGGCATCTAGCTAGCTTGAAAACATTTTGATGTGACAATTAAGATTCACTTTTACCACAACTGATAATTTTACTCATAGAAGCAGAAAATAGCAGCAGCTGTCCCACACTACACAAGCATTTAGACAAGTGAGAAAATATTTTTGTCCTGCAAAAGTGGAAATGCTAAAAGGTAAAGCTATAAGCCAAAAAAGTAGATTTAGTTACTGCTTGCAGGGTTAAAAGCCTGGACATTTCCTAAGTGTCCTTTTCCTACTATACAGAGCAACAACCACTCAAGACAACATTTTCAAAGGCACCATTCTCCTACAACTGAGTCCATCAGAGGAAAGAGCAGCACAGGCCTCGCAATGAAAACCTGAAAGTCTCACATCAAAATCCCCCTAAGTCTATGCCTCCTTAGCTTGTGAATCATCACAGTCCCATGACCCCCAAAGGTCAGCCTGCTCAGTGCAGTTATCTTTATTTTGAACCTAAATCATGAATTAAAATATCTAAAGAGAATTACTTCATGCAGCAAGGTTAATCAATGTATCTATCCATCTTGTCAAGTTGAGCAACAGTTGTTTCAGTGCCTGCGCTCAAAGTCAACTGACTGCCATCCCCGATTAAGCTGTGCTTGGCTTTTGATAAACCTGCACTGAGCTGCAAAATTCAAAGTGAAGAAGTGCTAGGCTCAAAGTCACGGCGATACTGCACTGAGTGACCAGACTTGGGGAGTTTGGTCCTCTTGTCATCAGTATGACAGAGCACTTATTCGGAAAAATAAATTTAGGAAGCTAGTCTTAATCAATGGAGGGAAACAAGGTCATCCAAGGCACAGGTTGGAGATGAAGCATAACGTAGAGATATCTAGCAGAACCAACCACTGGTACTATAACTCCACCAACTAAGAATGTAAAATTCCTCTCTTGTTAGAAATCTTGTTCATTCCCCAAATCCTTACTTAAAGCTGGACTCTCAGCTGAAGACATTTGGTAGCTCCTGTAATGTACTTTGCAATTTCCAAAAATAGAATGATTAAAAAAGATAGTGGGGCAAAAAACCCTAAATATTTTTTCACCTTTCTCCTATTACAGTACCTTGTTTAAAAATAAAACACATTACTGAAAGGTAATCTGCAGTTATTTTTCTCCTTGTGGCATAGGTGACATTCAAGTTTATTAAAGAACTGAAACTTTCAGTTTAAATACAATCTACTTATACTTAGTTTCAAGACCATGTTAAAGCCACATGACAATTCTAAACCCCAAAATTCTCTTATGTCTGACTAAAATGTAGTTAGCCAGAACCTAAAAAGATGATTTTTTTCACTTATAGAAAATTAGACATGATAGGGTGACATTTTTTCATTCTAGGAGTCTTGGTGTCTCAAACATTCTTTTAAAAATGGGAAAAAAATACATATATTTCATACTATAGCTAGAACCAGCATGTCCAGCCTAATCCTCGTGTACTTGGGTTTATGTTGCATGCCATTGGAAGGGTCAGTATTAATTATGCTAATCAGCCATTTTCAGTATTAAAGTAAAAAGATTACATATTTTTAGGGCAATTTGAAAATAATACAACACTTCAACAGTGCCATCTTTTGGCAACTAAGATGTATTTCTGCTCAATATTCACAATAATGTCTCATCAGAATAAACAATGTCAACTCTTTTAGAAGGTATTCAAGAACTCCTGTATCCCAAGGACACAATCCTGTGCCATGTGCTCTACATGTGCTCTAGGATAACACTGCCTGAGTAGGAAGGTTGGAGCAGTAGACCCCCACTATGGTTCCTTCCAACCTTACCTGTTCTGTGATTCTGTTATTTGCTTTTATTCTCAAGTCAATTCTTTTTATTGACTAAAGATATCCACATTACCCTTTTTTCTTTCAAAGGAGTCCAGATACTTTGTGGTAATATGACCTGTATGTAAAGATTTTGCTTTTATTTCTTCAAACTAAGTCAAAATGATAAAGGAAGTCCTCCTGTGTCAAAATATCCTTTTTTTTTTTTTTTAATACTTTGTGATGGGCAGTGAAAGAGGTGCACAGAAGATAAGACACTCGAGTTCAAGTACTCTCTCCATATCCCAAGCACATACTCCCTCTGCTCCTAAGAAAGATACTCTCCGAGTCCCTCTCTTGTTGCAAATTATACTTAATATTTACGAGAAGAAAAACATAGAAACAGAATATTCTCAGCTACAGAAGGGAGAATGAAAGACTTCTGAAGCCCACTACAGACCCTGCCAGGTAACCTTAGGGTTAGTGGTTTTCCTTATAGCTTGTGAAACACGCACACACACACACATGCAAAGGACTTCAGGTGGAATTAAAGAAAAATTTGTGCCTTAATTACGTATATGATCCCCAAACCAACTCACTAGCTGCTGAGCAGCTTACTTGTTTATTAATACGGTTACTTATATACATGTATTAAATAAACTTTGGTTTGAAACACTGCATAAGGGACTCGATCTATAAATTCCTCTCAGGGTGTTGCCAAAGGCTTAAGAAACCAGGCAGTACTTAAAATCAGAAACCAATTATTTGATCATCTCAGATGGAACATAACATGAAGTCACAACATTCACTCTTCGCAAGAAATCCAACCCAACCATGACTCTAAAACCTCCAACAACAACCAAAAGTGGTTTTGGAATTGGCACAGCACAAACATGTCCCATCAAGCAGTTCTGGAAAATAAGAGGATGAACTGGGTAGCTACAGAGGAGAAAAGGGATAAATTCCTAGGGAAGAGCTGAAGAACAGTGTATTGAAGCAATTCCTCAGCATAACTTAGTCCACAAAGCAGAAATTATACAGTGGTACCATATGCTAAATATATGATGGTATATTTCTACGCACAACTTTTGCCTTCACTTTACAACAACAAAACCTCCCCACAACTAAGAGCACACAATTCCTCTTCTAGGTACATGTGAAAAACTCAGTAAAAACACAGAGGTGGCACTGAACGTGGGAAGAGGAATATCAGGATTTTTCCAGTAAACTACGGTATTTACTACACTACATGAAAAAGACTCTTTTTCACAAATAAATCTATGACTGTACATATTAAATGAAACTACATCCGAAATTTTCACATACCAGAGAACACAGCAGCTTGTAACTTAAGACTTGTGTCCTACATTTTCACCAAAAATTTTAACACCTATTCTCAGCAAGATACATTTTCAAAGGTCTGGACTGGAGACACTAAGGTGGTTCCTGTGACACGTAGATTAGCCTTTAGGGACTTAAGCAGCCAATTCTACCTGATGACTTAAAGAAAACAGTCAATCTTATTTTATTCCCCTTGTGTACAGACTGCTAAGCACCAAACATTACCCGCAGTCTCTGGCCTGAGACTGAAGCAAGACTGGGACAAGCACAGACAAAAGCTTTACGACGCCACCTACTCAACACCTGGTTGGTTACGTATGACTTTAACTAATGGTTTATTGTACATCCCAGTTCACTAGGAATCCAAAACACACTTCAAAACTTTTCATGCACCCCTAATTGCCCCAAATACCTTCACTCTGTGTGCACATACCTGGCAGCTAAGTACCAGAGAGAAAAAGAGGAGAAAAAGGACAGTCAGACAGTATTTATCTTTCAAATTTAGTCTGAGGTCCTCTGAACCAGAACTCTATTAAACATCAATTAGAGATGTTGTGTATTGAAGAGTTACCATAGTATGAATGCCTTTGCTGAATTTTCTAAATTGTATCCTGTTGGATTTATTTTCAGCTGAACCCTAACACAAGTTTCTTTCAGCTGTAGTAACGAGTAATCGCAACACAATTTAACTACTACATTATTCGGCATTCAAGGTTTGCACAAAGTTTAATTTCTGTCTGAGAACTGATAATGTTGGTAAATTTGCTTTTGGGAACCACTGCATTTTGTGCTAGCATTTAGAATCTGGAAATGAATTTTCCTACCTTACTTTGCAATTTGTTTTCTGCATGAACACTCCAAATAACAAGATTTGCAATGTGTTCTTGGATAATAGGACCCAGCAGGGATGCTTTGGTTTTGCTACTAACAATCATTACAATCTTAGTTGCCTCCAAGTCAGTGGTGCCCTCATTGCTTATAAAATTTGTTCAGCATTTACACCACTTATTTACATTTCAGATTTTATACACACCAGAGTAGGAAAATTTTGCATCACTTCTTCCAGATCTTCCTTCTCTGAAGCTTCTGTTGGAAACACTACTCTTCCTCCTTTCAATTTCCTCAAGCAGATCCAGAAAAATAGATTACAAGGGAAGCATTGCTTTAATTCAGAAGAATTGAACCTCAAATTGTCGGCTGACTGGTGCTTGACAGAAATAAAAATAGAATTCTACTTTGCATTTCATTTTTCTCATTAGTATTTTATACTTAATATTACTGCTAAACTGAAATAATGCTTGGTCCTTACACGTCAAGCTTAATCTTCAAATCACACAATATTTCATAGAATCATAGAAAGGCTTTGGTGAGGAAGGACATTAAAGATCACCTGATTCTAACTTCCCTGCCATGCACAGGGACACCTGCCACTAGACCAGTTTGCTCAGAGCCCCATCCAACCTGGCCTTGAACACTTCCAGGGATGGGACATCCACAACTTCCCTACGCAACTTGTGCCAGTGCCTCACAGAAAAGAATTTTTTCATAGTATCTTACCTTATCTTGCTCTATTTCAATTTGAAACCGTTCCCCCTTGTCCTGACACTACATGCTCTTGTAATGTGCTATTACAGTAATACCTTGAAATTTGTTGATTACGGGTCTCCTGGGGGTCCCACGCATCGCCCAATCCGTGAATACTATTGAGGGGTGGGGGGACGGCAGCGAATACGTAAACCCGGAAGGACCGCGAATGTGCGAGTCTGGAAGCTCCATGAATACATGAATACTATTTGTGGAGGTGGAAACCCACGAATACATGCGTCTGGAAGAATGAATACGTGAGGTATGACTGTACTTATAGTACTCTCAACAAAATTGCTGGGATTCAGACTTATACTTGGTTTTGGTTTACAGATACAGGAACTCAAGGAACACCTGGGACCATAAACCACCAGGTAACCTGAATCAATAAACCAGAGACAGCCCTGTATGAGCTGACTTGTGTAAAAAGCAGTACAGCTGGATTAATGTACGTTCAGCCTTCCTGAGTATTACTGGAAGTATTTGAGATGGGATACAAACTCAAATTTTGATTTATAATTATGCACCCTACCCATAAATAAAAGCTTGAATAAGGTAGCATTCCACAATTTTAGTTTTGCCAAATTATTAATGCACTTGTCATGAATAATTTCGTCTTTCCTGATCTTGTTTTATCATTTCCTCTTTCCCTTTCAAGTAGGATTTGAGACATCTTTAGTATTGGGAATTCTTTCTACAGTGACCACATAAAAAGAACAATAACAATACAGTGAACAACTATACATCATGTATTTTACCCAATAATTCTTGTAATATTTAACTCTTGAAATTAACCATTGAATTCATATGTTCCAAAATATTTTAAAAGACAAAAAAAAAAAAAATCCAGTGCACACAGGAATAGATTGGTCAATCTACAGAACTATTCAGACTTATGTCGAGGAATGCAATAGAAATTACCATCCTTTTACTACAATTTACATATCAAAAGTATTTTGTCCTTCGGAATCTAAATCTTATTACTGTTGCTAGAGTAAAATGTATTTTCAACAGAAAGTTTTCTCTTGGTTTAGGAATAATTCAATTAAATCTGATTTGGGGTGACAGGAATGTATCTTTCTTTAAAAACAAGATTCTTGCTGTCATGAGGTCTCCAGGATAACAATCTAGAATGATTTATGCAAATTCTCAAAATTTCTCTGCATGATATATGCTTTCTTTTGGTACAGGTTCACAAATTGGATTTTGTATGTCAGATATTGAAAAGGGAAAACAGAAACAGGTCAGTGTTTTAAATGTGATTGATTTCTTCAAAGGAAATGGTTGACATGATGCATTACTGCAATAAGATACTCATATTTGTGTTATAAATCACAGGCTTCTGCTCAGTCTTTTTCAACTGGAAGTCATGCAAAACTCCCTCGAACTGCTGCAATGGGAAGTTTCCATAAAAACTTTCTTTTTCTTTTTTATAGTATGTTATTTTTCTCTCAATTTGCTTTGACAGATGGACTTCAGGCGTGACTGTCATTAAGCAAATAACATTCAAGCTTAGAAGGTTTTATTGAGATGTCACTTTTTTTTCCCCAATGAGAAAATCTGTGGAGTTTTAAATACTTCACAAATGCTAGCCCTTGGCTGGTATCATTAAACTGTGTAATACATGACAGCCTTCATTTGGATTATTGGGGAGATGTTCTTAAAAAAGCAAAAACAATCCTCTCCCATCACAGACTTCAGATTCTTTTACTTTTTTACCCTATCAATTACAACGAGTAGTCTTTCTGTGCTACAAATAGTCAACTGGGTATTAAATTCAACCAACATGTAAGAACTTGCAGTAGTGGACTCAGTCTCTTCATACAAAGAGCCCAGAAGCAAATTCTGAAGCAGCGTTGACCGATGACCACAGCGATGGTTGGTAACCAGCCCTCACTTACAGGCCAAGCATCAAAAGGACTGTGACAAAGAAATCCAAGGGATAATTGTGTCAAAGAATAACAACAAGAACAAAAGGAGTTTGGGGAAGAATGCCCAGTTTAGCAGGTATATAGACTGCTTTCACTGATAGCTAGAAACCCCCCCAAATACAAATTATACCTGGTTTTGCTTCAGCTGTAGAATATTAGCTGTATTCAGCAAAAATTTTTTGATACTGTACCAAACTGTTTCTAGTCACCTGAAAATCACACATATGTGAATAAACAAGTTAAGAGGGCTGTACAACACTATGGTAGTAGAGCATCTAGGCCTCACTGCTGATACCAGGCCACAGACTTCCGTATTAACCTGGATCAACTGTCTATTCTAAAGAGCAGCGCAACCACACATTCTTGACATTATTTTCATATAGTGAATCCTGATTTTCTTTATTAAACAATGAAATCTTGTCCCCAGGTAATTTTTATTCATTGTGAAAAGCCACTTTAACAGCTTTCATTTGCACTTCTCACCTCAGAAGCTGGAATTGTAGACATGATAACTCCTTCCTTTGGATTAGCCGAAGTGTAGCTTGATGAATATCAGAAGAGAACAGCCAACTTCTGTCGTTTGAACAGGGGGCATCAACAAGTACCTACACAATCAATAAAAGCAAATAAGACAATTCACAATAAAGATATTTACTTTCTGAACACTATGTGCCAGAAATATATTCAACTTACTTTTGCAAATACAGAGAAACCCCACCTATAAGCAGTTTGCATAGTCGTATATTCAAATAGTCACAGCTGGATTTTCAGCGAATTGTGTGAATGCAGGCATGCACATAACGTCCTGGACCCCAGATTCCACGGCTAAGAGGCACCAGAAGGCACTTCCTCCGCTCTAGTGAGGTGCTACAGTGCGAGCCACGCTCCCAGGACTGCCTTCCAGACATAATTAGTGGAGAGTGTGTGGCTACGGGCAGGGGGTATTTGAATATGCACGGGTTCAGTATCTTCACGGATTGCATAACTCACAGGACCTGCCCAGACCCGACTCCCTGTGACTTCTGTGAGCACTCTGTATTAGAGACACCTTTTTTATTTTCTGTTGTCAGGGGTGAAATGATCCAATTAATATTTTGAGATTTTTTTTATGGAGTTATCAGGTGGGGAGATTAAGAAATTAGTGCTCCAAAAGTAAGCTCTACCTGCACAGCTCTCACTTGTGCCCTTCCTAATTACACATCATGCAAAGAATACAGCTACAAGGTCTTCAGAATTCATTGCCAAGGTTGAATGGGTAACATCACCTATCGCATGAAAAAATGCACAACAAGTTTCATAAATTGTTTCTTAAAGCTCTACAAATCCTGTACATGACTTTGTTCCCCTTGATATGTCAGATATTTTTGTAGGAGTCAGAAAAAAACAAGAAAAGAAAATTAAAAAGAGAGCAGCATAGGAAGAAAAATAATTAGAATGCAGAAATATAATTTGCTAATAATAACGTTACCTTGTCATATAATTCAGGCTTAAGATCTCCAATCAGCCTACCATCCAGTTTAGAGAGCATTATCAAGTTAATCAAAGGATCCGGGATGAAGGATTCTATTGTCTGTTCCAACCACCTTGACCTCAAATCATCATATTCATTACAGTGAAACCGACCTTAGAAAATTAAACAAACAAAAAAGTAAACACTCAAGAACAAGTCTTTTAAATAAACAAAGCATCAGTTCTGTGTATCTTAAACTGAGCAGCCCAATTAGCTATGTGAAATTTAAATTAGAAGTGTTTTAACAGAAGCTTTTGGATGCACTTACTTTTAACAATGTGGCCAGAGTAATTAACCCTTCAGAAGAAACAGGGCTTGTCTTGTCCTTTGTACCCAGACCAGAAACATGGAATGATACTTCTCCTCTTATTCCTGCTTTCTAATTTTATAAAATTACTACAGTCAATCTTCCAGATTCGCAGATTACGGGTCTCCCGCATGTCCTCCGGAACCTTTAATCTGCAAATACTCGTCGGATGTTAATATGGCAAATTCCTTACATTTTTCATTCTCTACCACAATTTGGTCTCTTAAAATGCAACCACGAGATAAAAGTGGTTGGCATTTTTTTGTCATTTATTTTAAACCTTTTGAAAGAACTATTCTTATCTAATTTACTTCATTAACATCACCTCATTCCTCATTTTCAGGGTGGGAAAATCAGCTGTAATCAGATGGTGCAGGTGGTTAAACGATTTCCTCTACAAAAGCAGAAGGTGCTGCGAACACTTTAAGACAATTATTACCCAAACTAACATATAAACTTGGAAACAGCAATCACAGTTTGCTTTAACTCCCTGGCCCAAAAGAACAGAGCTGCTGCTTGCTGTTGCCTTCTCAACAATGATTAGGGTTTTTCCCCAATATCTAGGTGGCCTAAGAGAGCTTATTAATACTGATACAGACAAATTCCTCACCAGAAGTTTTCTCCCTTTGCCCAAATCTTGGACATTTAATTTGTTATGCTCTGTTTTACTTTTGTACACTTAAATTTACTTCTAATATTTGCATAGCACAGGCCAAAGAGAGAGCAGAGAAAAATTAAAAAAGAAAAAAAAAAGAATAAATATTCTAAGCCTGAAGATTACTTACACCCCTGTGCCAACAAACTGACATGACTTTAACTAAATTCTGGAGAAGTAACAATAAGGAAACGAGTGGAGAAAAAATACTCAAACACAGCTACTCCACTTTTGTCTGTCAGTTTACAGAAACCTATATTTCAGTAACTACTGCAATTTTTATTTCTTTTAGGTAAACAGACTTCATAAAAATCTTATTAAACATTGTTGGACTACTTGGAATAGAAATTGTGCTTTTTGCCCCTAATCCGAACCATGCACAGAAAACAGGCACAGTTGAAATGGCCCAGGCAATGTGCCAGGGATCAGCTTCTGACAGCACCTTGACACATTACCTGGAGAGGCACACTGCAGTATAGCTACTGATTTGCCCCCTGGTGCAGCACAGAGATCCAAAACCTCTTCCCCATCTTTCACTTCTAAGGCCAACACTGGCAGCAGTGAAGCAGCATTCAGCAGGTAATACTCTTTCAGTTTTCCAGCCTGGTGCTTCTGTGCAGGGAATCTCCCAGGAGTTCTCCTGATGTAACACTTAAATGCTTCTGGAAGATAAGGCAAACCTCCTCTAAAGGCAGGATGATATCCCTCCACATGCAAGCTGCTCTCCAGCTCAGTGCACTGGCTGAACTTGTTCAGCAGAATGGCATACTGCCAGCACAGTGGGGATGTGAGCACATCTCTAGGGTGAAAAAAGAAAAAGCTATTTAATAACTTGACATGTAAAACAGTGTTGGAAGCCTTTAATTGCAATTTCACTATTGGATGATTCTGGTATAATCCGAAATTAAACATTTTAGTTAGATACGTTAGTTAGATTAAGAAAAGTATGCAGGAAAATAATTTTAATAGGAAATTAAACCATCTTTTTTTTTAATTATTGCATTTAAAACACTAAATTCTTCTGAAACAAGATGTTCTCCATTTTTCTTAACTCTACTAAATGACCGTATAAGATATTAATGATAGAGCATTATAAAGTACTTCCCTAAGAACAAAGAACTGCAATATTAGTTGCAAATATCACAACAAAAAAGAATTATATTGGCTTTGCAATGGCCATTCCAGCCAACACTAGAAAATGCAGATTTTACAAGTGTTCTTTTTTACATTTTATGTTCTGCAAACACTGGGCCAGAAAAACTTAAAGCGATAGATATTCCTGGAAGACAGCCAGAAAGCAGTGCTTATGTGGTAGAAACGTATTTGTTTGTACTTCAGTTCACTTTTGCAGACCTTTCTTACATGGATTTCTCTGGTTTTCTGCTTGAATGTCTCCTAGTAATTTTTCATTTAGTGTCAAAAATACTCCTCAGAAAGATCCACTGACTAAACCAGAAAAAACACTGATCCAAACTAAAAGAGTTTTTAAGTTGATTCAATTAAACTAATGCTACACATCTACACTTTTTTATTAAAAAAACCCCACAAAAACACCCCAACAATGGAGATATTATTTTAAACTATTTTTAATTCAGAAAGGCTAAAACAAAGAGGGTACTCAGAGGAATCACATGGTTTCTGATCATGTAAGATGCTTCTTCATCCTAAGTAAGGTGGCATTGGAGCACTTCCCATGCACTTCAGATCAAAATCAATTGCTTTTGTACAGTTTTCCGCAGAAAGGTAGAGAAACTAAGAGGTGAACTCCCCCAGGTCTCTTCCCCTGGCTTTCCTATGAGCAACAACCACCAGCTGGCAGGGCAGGGAAGATATCTGCTCTCAACACCACAGGCAGCTCTTTAGCAGCTGTGTGACCAAAGTCCAAATTAAGTGATAGCCTTCATGTATATGTCATTAATATCAACTCCTTATCTCCCTCTTCCTTCCCCATCTCCCCAGGACAACAGACCTGACACTGCTCCATGTATCTCCCAGTTCAGTCGTGTACTGCTTCTCAAAGTGATTCAGAACAACTTGACAAACCTGCTTTTGAAGTTTCTCTTTTGTTTTATTTCCCACCTTCAGAGAAAGGAATAAAAAGAAGTATATAGTAAAAACAAACAAATGAAATCCCAAGTTCTTACTGGCATAAATAAAAAAAAAAATTAGCAACTTAGATCAACCTGATAAGGATGCTCAATTATCCAGATCACATTACACATGGGACCAAGACGTAACAGAGATTTCAGAGAGCGAACATCTTAAGCTAGAGGTCATTCTTCTTCCCTATCTGTGAAGAGATCACTCAAAGTTTGTCGACAAATACTCCTCCATATCCACTGTGCTAATACATCCTAAATGCTAATAAAATACGTGTGCTAATAACAATGAATCCTGGGACTGGGGTGAACCCGAACCTGGAGCAAAAGAGGCAAGGCACGATTATGATCGTACACTGTGATCGCCTCTGCCAAGTACCCATGTGCTTAACTAAAAGAAAGAAATTCATTTGAGGAGCTGTGGGAGACAACTGGTGTTAAGTTGCAAGGCACAGCAATACCTGTCCCAGGAGTGACCGAAATTTAAAAAAACCCAACACACCCCTACACTTCTTGGGGTTTACCCGACGAAAATTTCGTATTTAAGCGGGAGGAGGAGAACTTTCGGTTTCTAAGCAACCTTGTGCTATTCAGAAGGCAAACCCGAAAGATAAACACGTTTTGCTGCATTTCCCTCCCCAAGGGCACCTAGGAACTGAGCTCCGCGTTACTCCTGCTGTCTCTGTATCCGCCCCGCACCAAGCGCAGCTGTGGGGCCGCAGGGTCTCTCCACTAACGCGCAGTACGGGGGGGGAGAGGCTGTCGGGCACGGGCAGATTTCCGTACACGGTGCCGACACCCGGGACACACAGGCTGGGCTGGAGGAGGGACGCGTGGATCACACCCAGCGCCCCAACCCCGGGTTTGAGACGCGCAGGAAGGGGGCGAGCGCCGCTCCCGCCCCGTTTCCGGCCGCGCCGCTGCCCCGATCGCCCGGGCACCCCCCCCGGCCGCTCCCGGGAGGTGCAGGGGGCGGACGGAGGTTTTTTCACAGAATGATGGAGCGCTAAAGGGTTGGAAAGAAGTGTAATGATAATCTAATCCAAACTCCTGCGCAAGGCCCCATCCGACCTGGCCTTGAACATTGCCACGGTTGGAGAATACACTGTTCGTTCCAGTGTCCCGCCACTCTCATAGTAAAGAATTTCTCCCAGACGTCTATTCTAAATTTCCCCTTTCACTTTCTACCAATTAGTCCTTGTCCTATCACTACGGTTCCCGACTTTTGTATTTCTTTTGTTTGTTTGTCTTTTTTGTTTGTTTGGATTCTTCGTGTTTTTTCACTGTGGGAGGCTGTAAAGCCCCGCTGTCGCCTCTGCCTCTCCTGGAGATAAACCAGGATTGGGCAGCAACTGGACTCTCAGTCAGTTTTCAAAGCTGATCCTCTTCCCAGGGGTTGCTCCCATCCACAGAATCACAGAATCAGTAAGGTTGGAAAAGACCTTAGAGATCATCGAGTCCAACCTATCACCTATTACCTAACCTAGCCAAACCTGTTACCTAAACCTGTTACCTATCCGATCCACCCCGCACACCATCAGGTCTCTGCCAGTGGTTTTCCCCCAGACCTTGACTCCTGGCTGCCCCAGGCTTTGCAATTCAGCTGCTCAGTAGCTCAGAGATCAGCTCCAGCTGAACCTGCTGCTACAGCCATGAAAAATGATAGAAACTTGAGAGTTACTCACACATTTTTAGATAAGATGTCCTCTGGGAAAAGGAACAAAGAGAACCACTGTACCCCAGTTCAAATGTCACTGGTTTAGCAGCACTAACATCTGAAGCAGCTGACATGCTTGGCTGGTCTCATCTGATCCCTTCATCTGAACAGAACCATGGAAACCTGCAAACTTCTACAAGGAAGAACATCTTGCTCTGTTGGCCATCTCTTGCTGCAATCATCCTGGTCAGCACATACCCTCCCTCTCCCAGCAGCTCACTTGTCCACCAGCATTTGCCACCTCCCTCACTAAGAGCAAGCTTGTTTAACAGTAGTTTTAATTAAAGCCTGCCCACACAGCTTCTGCAGGCTGAAAACAGCCTCTGAAATCCACACTGGAATGGGGTGCAAAGGTAAAGGCAGCAGCGCTATTGTATAGATAAATATTTGAGTTTCAGGCACCAACATTTATGCTAATCTCATGCAGATCACACTTGAAAGTTCATATAAAATGTTTCAATCAGGATCCTGACAAAGGGCCTCTAGGCAAATTGGATGCCTCCTATATACATGTATATCAAATGTGAAAGGAAACCTGAAAGGCTTTTTTGATAGAGTTGTAGCAATAGATACAGAACAAAACTGGTATTAAAAGTACAGTTCTCTATGCTTGTAATTCTGCCAAGGCCAGCACCAGAGAAGAAAATAGATTCAATAATTGAATTTTGCTGTACCAATAAAACAAAAAGGTGTGCTGAGACACCTTTCCCTAAATCTAGGGCTACATATATTCCACTTGCAGATGTTGCTCATTGTGTCTGAAACCAGCAAGACTTGAAATGCATCAGAGGCAAAGCTTCTTTAGTTAAACCGTTCATAGCAACACCACCATCACAGAGGAACTTCAGCAGCAAAAACACAACTGCAACTTGTAGGTCTCTCACATGCTACTGAAGAGATGGACTGACCAGGGAAATTGACATCAGCACATTTTGAAAGGCAGGCTACTCTTCCCAATTAAAAACCAACCCAAAACTACAGCTTCTGTCACCTAAGCAACTATTCGTGCCATGGCAAGTGTATGCCTAGGTGCCCTGTTAAACTAAAAGCTGTATCCTGTTTCTGAAAAATCCATTGTATCTCTACAACTCCACTATAATCTCAGTCCACAATCCCCTTAAGGTAACACACCTTGTTTAAAATTAAATTACATTATTTCGACTGTGTGTTTTCTAGGCACATCAGGAAAGCAAAGGAACAGGACACAGTGCATATCCCCTATTGTGTCCTGATACTTTCAGAGAGTGGAGGGTGGTTGAAATGCCTTAAAATTAGCAAGTTAACATTCAGAAATACCACCAACAGCACATCCTCCAAGCCTTGTGAACAGAAAAGCCATTGCTGCGACTTTCCCTAATCATTTCAGGTGTCCAGTTTCCTGGGGCAAGCCCAGACTGAGTCTTCACCATTACTGTGTATCGTAACTTAGAAATACATAAGCAAATAATATTGTCTTTGTTATATCAAGGCAGACTTAGCAGAAACTTGCTAAATTTTATGCAGATCAAATTCATGATCAGCATGATTCTTAATATGTAGATTAGAAGATGACGTTAATCTAAACGTTATTGGGATGTAGTACTATTTAGGAAACTTATTTTACAACCACACTTAATGATAAATTTTCAGGAGAGTGCTTTTTGCAATAGTAAATGCAAACATAGGGAGAAGATCAATAAAGCACCAGTCTGAGGTCTCAAAAATCTACTATTTTCTGAAATATACATACAAACAAAAACATCCCACCAAAACCCCCAACCAAATAATAGAATCTTCTGTCCTAAGATAAACTTCTTTCAAATTACACTTAGTTTTAGAATATCCTCCATTACTCATTCCATTTACAGATGTACTTTTTTAAACACTGGGAATTACATTCTGTTCAAAATAGTAAAGTACTTCAAGTTGAATGAATTCCAAAAGCTAGGAAGCTAGCAAAGTTAGTGCCTTGCATCCTGAAGTTACAGTACTCACCTTTCCACTAAAATGCTATATTACTAGGAAAAAAAAAGTACTGCTGGAATCATATCTAAAGGGGGGGAAAAAGCCTATGCTGCTTTGTTACTGTCCATCAATCTTCTGTAATGTGACATTGTTATATCAAAAAATAACCATTTTCAGGAAATATACAGGTTTTTGCTGGAGAAGGAAATTGTCATGAGAGCACTCCTAGCAACCTTGTTTCAAAAGCCATCTAAAATAGCAAAACTTGAAAATCCATTTTTAAGTGACAGGCCTCCAGAGGGTAACAGGTAACGTTCTTTGTGTTTCAAGCAAAAGATAATCACTGCAGCCTTTATAAAGCTCAGACAGAATCCACAGCCCAGAAGGCAAGAGATAACATGAGCTCTATGCCTGTGGCACAGGGTTTGGGGCCCCAGCGATTGATGACCCAGTTACATTTGCTGGGTTTCTTGCTGCTTCCATCTTGCTCGTCATAACCAGGGCCATTGGGAAGCTGCCATCACTGTCTGCTGCAGGTAATTCTTTAAAACTTTTCTAACCCTCCATCAGGACTGTGGACCTGAAATAGAAATGTCACAAAATCATCTAATGGCTTCCTCTAAAATCACAGTTCTATCTCACCTTAACACAAGTGCCTCTCCCTGTGCCTTATTTATATGGAGGGACCATGGCAGAGATGTGAAACTAAATCTAACGGGTATGAAATGCATCTACTTTTAATACCATTAATTATTTTGTATTCAGAACCTTTAAATCTATGAGTAAGATTTTAATTAAAAAGGAAGACAACCAGAACAACTTATTCTGAAGCACTGATTCTCTTTTAGAATTACTTTAGCCTGTAAAAATTACTGTTATCTTAGGAAATACATTTAACATTATTCAAATATTTTGTTTAAAATGTATTTAAAATCTTTCACATAGATAATGCAAAATGTTTGCATTTCTGTGTTCTTACCACTGCTGTATTGAAGGACAAACACTCTTAGGTGTAGTTGAACGCACTGATACATTTTGAAAGCGACATTACTGAAAGCAGCAAGCATCAAACCCTGGCAAAATCTTCTAATTTGTGCAATAATTACCTCTCAATTTAAAGCTGTGCAATTTATTACCTCTCAAATATTAAGTGAACTATCAAAGCACATTATAACTATATACACATAACTTAGTGCCAATCTGGCCATATTCTAAATTTGACCACATTGCTCTTGCAAAATATGTAAAAAATCCTCTATATAAGATCTCTATTGTAGCAATGTAAATAAGACTCACAGTCCTTAAATATTTATGATTATACTTGCTTCTAAAAGACTGTAAATTTATGGTAATACAAGAAACATGTTGAGGCTGTGCATTAGTTTTATTCTATACATAAATGTTTTCTTCAAATAAAAAGTCATAGTAGTATAAATTACTGGAAAAAAACCCACCACAGTAAATAATTACAGAGCATATTAATAAACAAAACCTGTGCAAAACATTTTTGAGTACTTTGGTCACATACTGGTAAAATTTATTTTAAAAGCCAAAGCAAAAATGAAAGGTGTCCACACACACCCCATACATAACACACAGTTCATATATAAGTATCAACATCTGACATTTTAGCTTCTCAAATTTTGTTACCACAGCATATTTAGCTTTATTTTTAATAAAAACTTCCATTAATTTATTTTAGACAAGAGGTAAAATAAAAAGGCAATAGATTCCTAGAAACTGAAGCTGTAAAAACATCAACCTGCAAAAGTAGAGCCTTTAAGGAAAAAAAAATAATTAAGTGGTAACAAAGCTCAAGTTAGTAAGATTGAGATTGCTCATGTAAACCTTTATGCAACCTTCCCTCCACTTAATGTTGTGTTTGTTTTGAAGTGAAAATGACCAAATCCTGAGAATAATTCAACTGAATCATGTTACACTACTGGAATATAAAGAAAGCATTCTCATGCTGGTGGTCACACATAAACTGTTTCATCCTTTCTCTAAACCAGCAAACTTGGACTAGACCTCTCCACCCATCCCAAATTTATCTTAAGACTGATTCCACCCACCCAACATATTCCGTAAAAATCTTGATAATTTCATTGTGATTAATATGGTAGATCTCTATTTGTGCAACTCATTGCTGTGAGGGGTATAGGGCAAGGATTTCCAGTATCAAAGTGCTGAACATATATATTGCATTGTTTTAACATCTACTAAAGTAATTCGGTAACACCATGTTATTGAAGACTAAGAGCATAATATGAAATAATCAAATACCGCTTCTTTAAAAAAAAAAAAGCTTTGAATGGGAGTTTCATCCTTCCTGTCACTGTGTGGCATAATGATACACCTTTGCACAATACACCAATGGTTGTCTCCAATGTAAGAGGAAAAACATGTAAATAGGATTATATCAAATTGTTACTCTTGTTGTTTCTGTATCAATTGTATGTGATTTTTTAGTGTAAAAGACACTATGTACATGAAAGTATTATAAGAACTCGTGGCTTCTTTAGTTTTCAAGATGTTATTTTAGTAGTATTGAGATTAAAAATTGTTGGAGCATATCTGCATAATGGTTGATTCAGTTTTCCATCAAAATTGATGACTCAATTAGTGCAAAACTTCTACTATGTGCAATTTTCTTGTATGGTGCAGTAGTCAATACAATATTCAGTTCAATTTTTTTCCACAGAATTTATTACCTATTCCAAATTCACTTAACAAAACAAAGAAAACAACAGATAAGAAAACTTCCAGACAGTTCAAATGGCATTATTTTGTATAAAAGGTATTTATTTTAAACTTTCCTGTCTATCTTACCCCCTGCTTCAGATTGTCAGAAAAATGCATCTGATAATGTAATTCCTAATAAAAGGTATTGCTACTGTAAAAGAAATTTAAAAGTCCAACAGCCTGTATTTGTATGCACTTGACTCGCAGCTTTCTTATGCTTTCTAGGTATTATTTTATTGGTAGTAGGTACACATGTCCACTCAAACTTTCAAATAATTTTATAAAAAGGTAGAAAAATATACTCAATATTTGTTGAACCTTTCTATAGTCCACTTATCATACATGAATCTTACAAAATGCTTTAGAATCATTTATTAGCTGAAAAAATACCAGTGACTGCACAGCACCTGGAGAAAGGTCTCGGTGTGAATGTAGAATTCAGTATTTCATGACCTTGCAGGTATTTTTCTTCAGGTTTACAGCTATGTATTTTCATAAATAAACCAAATAAATATTCAATACCGTGTTCATATGAACATCCATGGACTCACAGACCTTTCTTTGTTTCTTGCTAAACCCTGAAGGAGAGCTGGTGATGTGAAGAGTAAATTACAAAGTCTGATCAACTAAATACAATAGAATGAACTCCATATTTAATTGTCACCAAGTTATTTTGCAACACACGGATAAAGTATCATTTTAGACATTTTCCTTCAAGGGGAAAAAATGTTTCCGATATGTTTTTTTAAGTTTGTGGTTTTAAATTCCATTTGTGATCCACTTAAGCAATGACATCATGGGCATCACTGTTGGGTCTTTGGCGCAGAGTCAACGGAGGCAGAGGCTTTCCATAGAAATCTGTGGAGGAAATGCCAGAGAAGCAAAACACATCAATCTGTCATCTACCATCCTACTTGCTTAAACGTTTTTTACACAGAGTAAATTCTTGCTTTCTTAATAAAAGCTAGGTAGTCTACAAGTTAAGAGGTAATTCCTACAAGCAACTTTCAAACCTGGTGCTAATGAATGTCTAGAGGTGTATTTTATTATACATGCATCAGCATTTGCAAGGTCAAGCCCAAAGGTGACCTGTAAACATCCCTAAAAACAGGAAATGAGAAATCCAAGGTCTACAAGTAACAACTGAAAAAATAAGTATCAAAATTTAAATGTTGGTGTAATCAAGTCTGCATTGCACTATGGTTTTAAGTGAAAGTAATTTATCTTGCATGCCACACTAATTTTTTAAAAGAACTCCATTAATTTTTACATAAAACTGCAACATTTCCTATTGTCAATAAAGGGGTTTAAGGCAGTAAAATTATTCCAGACAAAGTTAACAAGTACATTAGAAGACAGTAATCAATATAAAAGAAATAAAACATGCACACTGGTACATGCAAAGTGTTTCACAAGCAAAATATGAAAGATGGTAAGAGGAAACAGGTAGAAATGAAGAAAAAAATAAAAGCAGCTTTTTGAAACATTCAAATCTCAATTTTGTTTATACAGACCACCTCTTCCTCAACAAAGCTTTGATGGCCTGCCAACACAAAATTCAGCTTTAATAAATCATAATTTTCCATGTCTGTAGGATCAAAGTTTTAGTTATCCTTACATTTAATCAGCAAAAGGATAACACTTTTATATTACTGTTATAAATATTTTGATTTTAATAGTGCTAATTCATTGTGACAGCAGCACGTGAAAAGCAAGAAAACTGCAACAAATGATTATAAGGTAAATGAAAATCAGTTTCTTGAGGTCTGGGAGACCACTTTAGAACTGGCAGATAATTTTATCTCCTATAATTAAAAAGGTTTATGATTCTTGTAAATGTATACTCCACTGACAATAAATAGACACTCATTACCTAGTGTTGTTCCAGAATTATTAGCATGACTGGAAAAATTGCAGTCTTCAGTGAAAGTAAGTGTATAATTAAGGATTTATGTAATTGACTCTAATGTCTGTTAACTCTGTCTAAACACCGAATATAACATTCTCTGCTAAGAATGACACAAATTTGACTCAATATCTATACTAAACAGCCTGCTCATCAACACTTAGATTTTTCAGTTTGCATAATTAAGACAGTTATGTCTGAGAAAGCCTAGCATTAAAAACCAGACCCTTGGAGGCTGTTCCAGCCTTATACTACACTAATTTTACATATTCCAGCAGTAAGATCTACCACATATCTGTGACACTTCAAACAAAAAATCATTTTTAAGACAAAAGTTTAAACTTTCCCTGTTGAAGCTTAAGACTATGACCTCTCGTCCTGTCTCCAGTGGCCAGGGAAAAAAGACCAACCCCCTCTAGAGTGACTTTTGGGCAAAGCTAGGGGGAGAAAAAAATCAACACTGATTTAATTCTCTGCTGAAGGGACAGCCCAAAAAAGTGGTTTTCAGAAAGATACAATTCAGGGAATATTAAAAAAAAAAAAGAATCAAAGGTAGGCTTCAATGGTCTTAGAAAAACTCTAATGAGTTTCCAAACAGGAGCAGATTATCAGTCTGTAAAATATGTAAAAAACTGTTGTGTGACAGAAAGCAGGCAAGGACAGATGGCAACTTAAATCAGTTCAAGATGGACTTGGCAATGCTGGGTTAACAGCTGAACTCAATGACCTTAGGGGTCATTTCCATCCTAAATGGCTCTAGTGGTCTCAAACGGTCAGAATAAAGAAAAACCCCAAAACCGACTGCTTTAACCAAAATAAGTAATTGATGGTCTTAGATATCAAAACTTAACTAAAGGTTCGACAATGTTGGACTAAACATCTGAAGAGCTTTTTAAATTTATAAATAGTGTTTTCCTAATAGATGTTTTCTTGCTTTCTTAGGATTTTCTGTGACTGTATGATACTTGTGTCTCAAAATTCCTGGAAAAAAACCATCTCAGCAAAGGGGAGGCAATGTCTTGAATTCAGCTGCAAAGTTGTGAGCACTTCAGGTTTCCTCTGATCTCAGTGCTGAGAACTCCTACCAACATATTTTCCATTCTTAGCTTCCAAAATAATTAAACTATTGTACTTATTTTGCAAATGGACTAAATTAACACAGATCTCAGGTTATTAACTTACATACCTACGAGTAGGGAAACACGGCTTAAGCAGTTTTTTTCCCTTTGTCCCACCCATGCTCTTGCTACAAAATGCAACACATCCCTCGGGCACATAAAAATTGAGTACCACCTCTTCCCTTTCTTCCCCTCCCTACCTCTTCATCTGGCTTTTCTTTCTTGCCGCCTTCTCTCTATATGCCTTTAAAAAAAGAGCAAGATGGTTTTATGATTAAGATCACAAACTATTAAATCTTTTTATGCACATGAATCTCATTCTTGTGTGAAATAAATATCTTGGCATTAGAAATCTTGTTTCCCCTTTAGGCAGCTTTTGATTCTTTGGCAAAAAAGCTCCAAGTTCTCATAATATTCTGTGATTCTGTGATTCTGTGAAGTTCTCTTGTTTCAGAACTTCAGCAGGTATGTCCAGATGATGTTGTACTACCTGGTAGCAGTACAATTAATTCAAGTAAGGGTTAAGCTCAAGGGTAACTACAGGCAGACAGAGCAACTTTTTCTGCAAGTTCCTCAATTAATAATCTTTTTGTTCAATTTGTTCAAGTGTTCTCATTGCTTCAGGGTCGTTATTCTCCTCTTATATTACTCCAGATGTCTCCATATTCATGTGGCTTTTCAAAATTCGAAAAATAAAAATGTAAGAAAAATGAAATTACCATCAAAAGCTCAGAAAAACCATAATATGAGCATATGAAAAATAATCTTCTGTGATCTTCCTACTACACCTTGATAATTCCAGTTACTAAAATTATTTCTGCTATCAGTTTATGAACTTTCAGGGACACTGGCTATTCAGGTAAAGCTCAGATCTTCAGATCCCAAGCTTTATCACTGACACTTCTCCTTCCAGACCAATAACCTGTATTTCATTTGGAAGACTCACTAGTTCTATAATCAAATTTATCTTGGGCTTTTCATCATGGGTGGGAGTGCAGCCTCAGATTTGGAGTTGCTGACATAATGCACTTAATTCAGAGGTGCCCACGTCTCTAGTTTTCCTTCTCACAAGGGAACACCCTCAAATCAATGACAGAAATCTTAAAGCTACACTCTTAAAACTGTATGGGACCAGTAGCAGTGAGTAGAAGAAATGTTAAACTATCTCATGAAGCAGCACAAGGAGTCAGCTTACGTTGAAAAACTTCATCTGGACGTGGGCCATGGTTCACAGAATTCCAGAAACGCACAGGGCCCACCTAGTTCAGTACTGGGAAGCAATTATCACTTCCAGATCAGATCACAAGATCAGTGAGGAAATGAACAGGCAGCTTAGTGCAGAACCAGCCTGGATGCAAAAGAGCAACTCTGGATGTCAAATAAATAAGCACAACTGGATTTCTGCAGTCCTGCTCAGGACTTGCTGCAGTACCTCTCTGCTGAATACCCAAGTGACCCATTGCACCAGATAATGATGAACTGTCTATATATGGACAACTAAAATACACTTTACATTTTTCATTTTAAATGTGTTTGGGCTTTTAAAGTAACAGATCCTGAACTGGTCCTGTTACCCTTTGTAATATGGCACTTTATAGGTGCATGCTGCTGTGCAAATAACTTCAGGTCATTAATAGCTTCTGATATCCCATGCCACTTTAAACTTTACAAGGAAATCTAAGATAACTACATATATCTTTTTCATTTAAAAAAAAAAGGAAGAAGACTTGAAAAATCAAAAAGATGCTTTCTACTTAGCAAAAGGGTCAACGAAAACTGGAATTCAGAAATTAAAAAAAAAAAAGATGAAGAATGAAATGAATGGAGAAGTGAATGAATGATGGAGAATGCTTTCAAAAAGTACAAAATGCAAAATACGTTCAATTACCAGCATGATGTGTTTCACCAAGAGGCTCAAGTTTTCGAAGTCTATTAAGTTTGGGAGTTCCCCAGCCAACTAGAGGAAAACAAAGACTGTCAAAACATGCTGTGGCTGCTCTTGACTCTGATGAACTGTGCAGAACGCAGTTCACTTTGGGAGAAATCAAAGCATTTAGAAATATCCAGGGTATGCAATACATTGCATACAAGGTGAATAATGACAAAATAATTTCAAAAGAAGCTGATTTACCCTTAAAAATACTAGTAATTTTAATCACTTTTTCATGAGTGAGTAGTCAAGTTTTTGATTCACTTTTTGGGAAAATAATGTCTTTCCCCATGGAACAGGCCAAATCAATACTGCTGAAAGTGCATATAATGAAGTGGGAAACTGCATCAAAGATTTTCTAAAGAGGAAAGTTTAGTAGCATATCTTTGTATGAGGACAATTCCAGTTTCAGGATTCACACGTGAATGCTTTAAAAGATTAATAACTACAGCTGAGACATCACTTTTTGTTTGTCAGTACACTTACCTGGGGGAGGTGCTGGTGGCGGGGTGGGATTTTTGGGAAGAGAGTCGTCTGTATTAACAGGTTCCACTCTGTGGCCCCTTTTTAATTTTGGTTTTTTATTTTTTTTCTTACTGCTATCTATACCAAACAGAAATAAAACATTACATAGCATACAGTTTTATTCAGATAATATCTCAAATAACCTTATAAAACAATTGTTGGGGAGATACATCAGCATTTTCAGTCCAAACTTGTAGATAAAGTTATGAGAAATGTAAAAGTTACATGGCATTTTGCTATAGAAAATAAACTGTAAGCAAAAAAATATATGCAAACTCTATGTTTCCATAAAGAAATTGAATTTAGCTCGATCCTGATGGAAAGTGGATTGCATATGTGATTATAATAAAAACAAACCTAATTTCAGCTACAGTATCAGTCACACCAACCAACACGCACTTTTTGAAGCACATTTTCCAATACGATAACCTAATTCTGCATTTTAATGTCTTCAATAGATCTAAATTGATGTGTAGTACAGGATATTCTGAGTTGGAGGGGATCCACATGGATCATCCAGTCCAACTCTCAAGCAAACGCCCACACAGGGGTTGAATCCACAACCCTGGAGCCACAGGCACCGCGCTCCATCCATCCGAGCCTCCCATTTTCTAGACCATGTCACTGAGTTCCTCATCCAGTCTTTTCTTAAACACCTCCAGGGATGGCGACTCCACCACCTCCCTGGGCAGACCATTCCAGTGAGAGATCACTCTCTCTGTGAAAAACCTCTTCCTAACATTCAGTCTAAAACTCCCCTGGCATAGCTTAAGGCCATGTCCTCTTGTTCTGAAAGGAGAGATTCACACCCACCCAACTGCTATAGTAATCCCTCGAATATTGTGGGGGGTCAGTTCCAGAAACATGCCGTGATGAGCGAAATCCGCAAAGTAGCGGTAAATACCACAAACACAGTAAATAGGGTAAAACCGATAAAGATGCGGAAACCCCTCCCCGCAATGGATTGAAGCACTGAACGGTGAACCACGAAGAAGTGAGGGATTGGTGTATCATGGAAAATAATAGGGACTGAAGGGAGAAGCATGTGAAAAATATGAAATGACACATTAAAAGGAAGCGGTTTTACCTGAGTCAAGGCATTCTGAGGCTTGGTGATCATTCTCTTCTGCATTCTGCAAAAGCTGTGAAGTTGTAGAATCGCATGTTTCTAGCCTGCTGTCACTTGTGGTTTGGCTACTGCTACTTGATAAATGTTGGGCATCCATTTGTTCCTGTTCTGGTTGTGATTTCAAGACAATTGTAGCCTTTTCAGTCTCCAACTTTTGCCGCTTCTTTTCCTTTTCTATTTGTTTTTCATTCTAACAAAAAGTATGAGAATTTTTTAATGACTTCTAATGCTATAAGCTGACTAATAAGACAGGAAAGACATTAAAAAATGGAAATATTCCTAAAATATTTGTCTGTCCCACATATAGCATAGAATTTATTTTCAAATAAATGAAGAAATTAAATTTCCAATATTCTGTCCGAAAGAAGGGAGGGGGAATTAACAACAAAAGAAATATCTTTAGGTTTATTGACAGTTTTCTTGCTTTATTTTTGGCCATATTACAAAAAAAAAAAAAGAAAAGAAAAGCAAGCAATATAAACATCAACAGTATTGAGGTTAGAAAATTTCTAATTGCTTCCTCTTCAATTACCTTTTTTTGAAATGTTTTACTTGAAACAAAATAATCATGCACAGAGCTTAAGTATCTTGAAAATGCTACAATTTGGACAAATACCTATTGTGTCGTACAGGTTCAATGACTCTCTGTTTAGCAGGTTCTCTATCACTGAACTGAATCACCATCTCTGCAATATTCACAGCTCTACCTTTATCTTCTTCCTTTGTATGTTATTATTAAGTGTATTATTGTGCATGTAGCTGACTTTACATGCTATGTGGATATGGGCGCTTTTGTCCTGGAGAAAAGCAAATGTTGGAATTACTTACTGGAAAAGTTTATGCCTTTCTTTAGATTATGTTATCTCCAGTCCACTGAATAGATAAATATGATTCAATAAATGAGAACTACCTGAACTTACAAACATGGGTTAAGGAAACTTTAACATTTGAATGTGGTTTTCATATTTCAAAACTAAAGAAAATGTCTCAATAGTGTTAGCTTTCAACTGAAAACAAGTTATGCTTAGAAATCTAAATAGCTGAAGAAGTCAGGCAGATTTTATGACTCACTACATCACTTCATGAGAAGCTAATAGATCTTGAATATTTTCCACTTCCGAATCTCCAACAGTTTAATTAGGAAATGTGTTCAGCCATGTGTTTATGTTTATTTTATTGTGGCTACAAATGTTTTGTCCACAAATCAATAATAGAGGTTCTCTTCTGAAGAAGACATGGATTCAATGAACACAAAATAAGACTGACAAGATTAAAATAAAAATTAAAAACTGCCGTGCAGACAGGACAATTCTTTTAAATGAACCATTTTTCTCATTACCTCTCAGACATTTGTTAGTAGTAGTTCTAAAAGGATCCAGATTTCCACATATTCTCATACCTCAGAGATTACAGCAGATATAGGCTGGAAGGGGTTGTGAGATTTCCCAGGCTCAGGATCTTCCTCATCAGGAACTCTTCCTTCTTCTTTTTCCCTTTGTCATTGTTTTGTTTCAGTGGATTTGGTGTTTATGTTTTGATTGGGGGGTCGGGGGGTGGGGTTTAAGGGGTGAGGGAAAAGAGAAGAATGAACAAAGAATTATGAAGAAGCTAAGTCATTTATCTCTTCCTCCAATTTATGCCAGCATGGAACTTAATGGTCCCTTCCAACTGAAAGTACTTCATAAAGCTCTGCAGTTACAATTAGGGTATCACACTTGCTTCAACTACTCTGCAAAATTCAGAGAGACACACAGTGCTCTGTATATCATCACTAGGTAATTTTGATGTTCCAGATATGTATTAAATAATACATATATCACTGATAAAGTATATACTCAACAAACGTTTTTCAAGGATTGCCCTGAAGGTACAGGAAGTCACTGTGATACCCACTTTATAACTGCAAGTACTGAGAGAGGGAGTAACCAAGCCCTTCTTCAGAGGCACAGATGGGAATGGAAAGGAGGACATCCATCTACCCATGAAAACATAATACTGGGAAGGAACAAACTGTGCCATTGAAAACTTCGTGGCACTACCACTCGCTCTGGTTTTCCATTTGAAACACAATTGCTACTACCATATTGTGGAGGAAATGCACTTTTGGAACAAAAAAGAAGCCTAAGGAATTATTAAAACAGAATTAAACAGCATTACATCTGAACCAAGATTCACGTGTTTCTTATAGTAAGAAATTTATTTGATGCAAAAGAGTAAATCCAGAGTCAATGTCATCTGTTATATCTGAGATAAGCTCTCAGCTACAGGTAAAACTGAAGAAGTTACAATTCTGGTTTCCTCTAAGGTACAAGAAGTTTAGCAAATTTGAAGCTTTCAATCCAATTCAGACCCAATACATTTTTCCAGTGAACCAATACAATCAGGCTCACTGAGTGGGGACAGAATAGAAACAAAATGTCTGCATCATCAGACAGTTTCTTTGAGCCCTGTTTTAAAGTCAGTCCTCCTTCCTACAGCTCTCAGCATGGCATGAACCAAACACAGTCCAACACAGTCGGAAGGTTTTGTCTATGCAGACACATCTGGCAGATTAACAGCATATGATTTTTTAAATAAGCTTTTGAAATATGTATGAAGACCATGTCAAGTTCCAGGTGTTGAAAATGTGCTTAAATGTTTTACTTGCTGAAGTAAAACAAAAGAACAAGAGTATGAGCCAAGACACTTCACAGTAGCTTCATAGTTAGTACTCACAGTTACTCAGACTCACAAATCTGCCTTTGTAAGGCAGACTGGAGGACAGGGGTGCTCAGCAAACATTTTAAGAATGTCTCAGTGAAATGTTTCATAACAATCTTTATAGGAACCACAGTAGGCTGCTGATGACCAGAAAGGGTTTTGAAGGGAAGTAACACATTGCCTGCCCCATTTCCCCTCACTGCATCATCTTTATTTTCTTCATGCCTCACCTGTTGGATATCCTGACGTTTAAGAAGCATAGTGTTGAATAAAGTTTCACATCTAGTCTTTGATACTCACACACGAGTTACAGAGTCTAAATTAATAGAAGTTTATTTTAGAACATATTTGAAGGCAACTTAACATTAAATGACAGGACTTAGTTTTTAGATTAGCCTTCTGTGAAGTTGTATTAGTAAGGCTAAATTTATTCTACAACTCCTTGCAATTCTCATTCACAGTACATTTCCAGCATGGGGCAAATAAAATAAAGGAGACAAACCAGATAAAAATTTGTAGGTCTCACACAAAGGCTTTAGCATTCAGGCCTGTGCTTTTAATATGGAGGCTCCTGGCTTGTAAGCTTTAAATCCCTGATAGCTTGGTTCCCATAAGACCTAAGTACAGGAATGAATCAAGTACCTTAGAGAAGAGAGGAATGGGAGGTAGTAGAAATTACAGGGAAAATACCTTTCTTCTCGTATCCTTCTCACTCGCTCAGCTCGTTCGAGTTTCTTTTGTTCTTCATATGCTTTTTGTTCTGTAGTGTCTCTTTGGATGCGCTCATTTAAGGCATCAAAATCTTTTGCTATGATATGTAGAAGCCAATATAACCCCTTCTTTATTGATTTATCAATTTTTTTGCCGTAGCCCATTATAGCTGAGCAAGGTTCCTGTAAATATAAGGAGAAGGAGGGAAAAAATATTTGTGGTTCAGAGTACATTCCTTGACTGAAAACAAGAAATTAAACAATTGCTGCTTACTACAATGCTTGCAGAATACTGGGAAGGGAGATAAATTTCCATTTAGATATTCCATAAATTTAGAACTATTTCCAGATTTTTTTTTCCAAGATAAAATTCACGTTAGTTCTACCAAATTCACAGAATACTCTGAGTTGGAAAGGACCCACAAGGATCATCGAGTCCAACTCCTAAGTGAAGGCCCATACAGGGATTGAACCCTCAACTGTATATATATATGTTTAGATACAGTCATGCAAATGTTTTTCTGGGCAGCGTTCTAGTCTTTTTTAAATGGAACTGGAAATAAAAGAATTTTATCTATCTGAGCAAATCTCAGGGTCGTGTCATCCTTTTTTTTTTAACCTGTCCCATCATCCCATTATCTAGACCATGTCATTGAGTTCCTCATCCAGGTCTTTTCTTAAACACCTCCAGAGATGGCGACTCCACCACCTCCCTGGGCAGACCATTCCACCGAGGGATGAGTCTCTGTGAAAAAGCTATTGAATGTCCAAAGCTGTTACATAAAGGCTTGCTATGTATATATATATATATATATATATATATATGTATATCTTCACACCTGTTTCTATACACATCCATATAGAAATATAATTTATCAACCCTAAATACGTATGTTCTGGTTTTCTACTGGTTTATAAATAATCCATGTTACATTTATCACGAAAAATGGCAAAAATGAGATGCAAGAGAATCAGCTTTGATTCAGTTCATGAAGGAAAAGTTCGACTTGTTTATTAGCACCTCAGGGCTAAATAAAATTTCCTGTGAAATTGTCAGAAAAGCTGCCAAACCAATTCAGTTCTTTACATCAGAACAGGTATTGCATCTCGATTGGAGTGAAACTTTTTGTCATTACATTCTCATCAGCAAGTGAGAGAAACATGACCTAGGCTAATCTATTGGAAGATAAGTGCAAAACTCATTGAGAAAATAGTCTGAAATACTTTATCTAGCTTGGATGCATTTGTTCAAGGAAATGGCATGACTGGAGGGAATCAAGAGAAAACAGTGAGAAAAATAACAGAAAAGTGGTTATGAAAACAAATCTGGTAAGAAACACTGAAAAGTGGCTTTCTTGAGATGAAAAAGCTTCAAGGAAATAGGCTAATAGCCTTCAAAAACACCAGGCATAAGTGCAAACAGGAAAAGAATATTTTCCTCTTCATATTCTATGTCAGGAGGACAAGTGTAATGGGCTTTAGTAGAGATAAGAGAGACAGGACTTGATTCAAGCTCAGAACATGGAAAAGGACCAGATGACCTCTCCAGATCTCTTCAGAACCGTTGTCCAGAGTGCTTTGGAGCTCTAGGCCTTTTAAAACGTTCTCTGAATAACAATGGAATAGATCCAGCTATGTATTTGACATGTAGAGATGGTATTTCACACTGTTTGTGTTCAGGATTTGTGTTCAGGAATGAAGATTTAAAAAGACTAACTCTCCAATGGCAACACCTGAAAAATTCTCCGTGCTACGTCTTCATTTGACAAGCACTGAAACAGCACCGTACTCAGACACAGTATGTACAATTTACCACAGAAAAAAGTAATTCTGACCTGTTATGCTTCCCCAGAGTGTCAAACCAAGCTTACATTTTAATACTTATCTACCCTGTCTAAATTAAGGTTCAAATATGAGTTCTGTTCACAGCTCTGAACACTGAAATAGCCTCTAGCAGAACCTCGTCAGGGAGAAGATGTATAGGCAACAATACTTTGTTTCTCTGAGAAAACTAAGATGAAACAAAAGCCAGCACTGAGGCAATTTTCTTCTCAGTTTGCACCAAGATTATTATTGCTGCAGTTCAGTTATAAAATATAGAAATTTGGAAATATAGAATATACAGACACATTAAAAAAGAGGAACTGTATGACAGTGAGACAAATTACTCCTTCCATTTGCATTAATATTTCATGGGGAAGTTTAAAGATACAGAAAAGGTCTAATTAAAAGAATAAGAGCAAAACAAAAGGTTTTTTGGTTCTTGCCTAATTTTAATTAAATCTTGTTCCACAATGCCCCTGTTTAAATTCACCACATGAGTCATCATATGGAAGTAATTTGGGACCAGCTTTACCTTTAATGGCCCTAATAAAGAAGCTGCCCGCTTCAATATGAGTGTTTCAGCTGCTTTCAGCTAAAATGAGCTTAAGAGTAGGTGATCCACATACTTAGAAGTATGTGATCCAGTTTCTTTCTTGATTACACCCAAGACGTAAATGGAGAAAAAAGGACAGAATTTTACTGGAATATGTCATAAATTAACTACGGGAAAAGTACACTAGTATCTTTCAGGTCTTTCATATTGATAGTATTTTTCAAGAAAATAGGTTTGTCACAAACGTTCTTTGAAAAAAACAAGAGCAAAATATACCAATTTTGATTTTTATGATTACTACATGTGCACAGTACAAAGTCTCCTGACTGAAGAAAAGCACCCCAAGAGTCATGACAGAATGAACTATACAGCTATGCCCAGCTATAACTTGGTTTTCTAGATAGAATAATATCAATATGTATTAACCTATGATATTTTCAGATCTCCCTAAGGAATTCAAAGTATGTATTTTTCAATTTTAACACCCAAATACCAGCTGAAATGGTTTCACAAAACTGCCTTCTTATTTAGGTTAATGAGAACATAGGTCTCATTATCTTTTAAAATGTTTCTTATCGCAATCAGAAGAAGACTATAAAAGTAAATCCCAAAACCAGTTCACTAAAACACTAGTAGATTAAAGCAAAGGCTTAAAGAGAACCTCAGGGACTACTGACTTGGATAAATTATCTGAAATATTGGCCAACAGTAAGTAGATTTCATAAAAATTTCTAGTTTGGGAACTCAAGCTGCCTCCTACCCTCTTCCCTCTCCCTCCTCACTGCTTTCCTGTTGTTCTTTTTCCTTAACATTCTTGACAGTGAATGCTCCATTTGAAGTGTAGTTATTTTAAGACAAATACTAACTAGCAACCAGTTCTAGCAGTGTTCTTTGTTGACTATTGTGCTGGGAAACAGATGCCCTTGGAATTAGGCTTTGTTAGTTTGTTAGAGGTTGACTCGGGCTAAACGATGGTTTTAGATGTGAACAGAAATGAGACAGACCTCACATCTGAACAGTGATCCTTCCTGCTGGAATACTAAACTTGCCATTCAATTAAACGAGTTTTAAACCCCATCTGTAACTTAATTGTTCTTACATGGCTTCAGAATAGACCAGCGATTACATTTTGAGCTTCAACAGATGCAGAAGCAGAACATCAAGGTGAGCAGTAGAATTCCTTGCAGAACAGACACACATACTGTGTCTTTCCTGGGACTGCAGTGTTTTACTTTCAGGTTTATGCTATGTAGCATGATCTCCTACCTTATTGGAAGCCTTACCTGTATGTTAGAAAATGAAGCATGTTAAAACATACTTACAATTTGACAGAGACACTTGTGTTCATTGACAAGCCTTTCCAGAGATAAGGACTCGATTACATCTGCTTCTGACAGAGCTCCTTCTCTGTCCTGCTTATTTGCCAGCCTAGAGAAAAGATCAAATGAAGCACTTAGCACCCTGCCATAAGAGAGACCTCAAATCACCACAAGCTAAGTTTTTGACAAAAGTAGGAAGAAGGGGAAGAGTGAGAAAGGAAATACAAAATATCTTGGTTTAGCTTTAATTAATTATTTTTTCCACTTAATAAACATTTTGGTCCACGCACCATTTTCATCAGACACTAACATTAAGTAACCACTAAGGTCTTTACTGATTATTTAATAGTATATAGACAAAGAATTACATTTACAGCTATGAAGATGGATGCAAACACGACCATTCTGTTTTACACCTAAAGCTAAAAAGTACAATCTGCTGGAGTCACTGAATTAAAACTCAGAACTTTGCAACTTCCCAAACCATCAGCATTTCCCTGTGTAAAACGGCCTCATGATCATCTCAGGACTGCCAACTACTAATTATTTCTCTAATGCCAAACTATCTGATATGTGATGGTTTGAACTTGCTCTTCCTAAGTAAAAGTTCAAGCTTAGAGAGAGGAACTTGCACAAATGGCTCTACAAACATACTTTATTAAACAGCAGAAAGCAAAATACCCCACACAGCTTACAAAATAAGTATTCTGTAAGATGAAGTGCCATCATTGTCTTATTTCCTAGATACATGGTAGCAAAGAGCACTCCAGAGATAGACGTCCTTTCAGGGTGTAAGAATACAGTGCAATCTTATTTCGCACTTTCTACAACAATAATAATCCAAGCCAAGTGGAAAAGCTGCAGGAAGGAGTATTGCATAGCATTAGGGAATCTCAGAATTGCACTTGCTTTTCTCTAATGAGAGAATTCCACTAAAATAACGTTGTTCTGAAATTGAGCAACATTTCAATTACATGAAAACATCTACTGATTCAACTTTCTGGATAAGAAGCTAAATATTTGGCTTCCACTAACTCAGTGGCAGAAGGTTTTGAACCCAGACATCATAGCATTCCTTCTGAAATTTCAAGTCATCATCAACTCAAAACTTTTCACTTCAAAGAAGGAGTAGAAAAAAGCTGTGTTGCATCTACAGCTCAAAAAAACATTCCTTGTCACCATTAACCTCATGATTCGTTATCTCGTTTTTCATCTTTCTCTTCCAGAAGAGTTTATTTATGAAGGAGACCATAGAAAAGCAGCTTCTCAAATGTCCAGTCTCTCTGAATCTTCATAATTCTTAACTATTTGTAGTCCAAATGTTTCCCTTATTTATCACCATCATGGGGATACAATCCCTATATCCTGCTGATGATCAGAACTTGGCTGACTTGCCTGCAGAGCTAAAAAGAGCATAAGGGTCTTCTGCCTGCCCTTCCTTGGTAAGCCATTCCCACTTCTCAAAGACAGTACTTTGCATGATTCAGGGCAGAGATTCCCTAACTGCCAGTACATATAAAGGGGCTGTGACATTTTCAATATGCTCGTGATACTCTGGCACTGTTTCTTGTCACCAAGCAGCCAGAACAAGAAATGTCCGCTCAGTATTTAGCTATGAAACAGGCTAAACCAGGGAAAAACTGAAACGAAATTCAAGAAAGCTATGGAAAGTAATTAAAAGATTGGAAACCATTATCTCCACTTTTCTCCTCCTTCACTTAACCTATCTTTGTTAGTCTGAAAATCCTGCTGTGCTCAAAAAGTATTCCCCAGCAGTGCTGTCAATTCGTCTGGATCTAATTGAAGTAAATATTTCTGAGCAGTGTTTGTTGCCACAGCCTATTCCTTCCTCACCTGAAGATTAACTAACTGCCCTCTGTATTACGTTACGGGACTGCACACTCTACAAAGCACAGCTGAAGCAGAATGAAATGTTGGTAAGCTGCATTGCTCAGTGTCAGTGTGACACTCACATCCCACAGCTTGCGGTAACTGCTGATTCTTAACCTCTAATGCGTACCTTGAAAGGTGTCGTATTTGTCTTTCTGGTCAATTAGTTTCCATCTTCTCTGCAGCTATACTGACTGCACTCAGAAAATGTGGCTAAGGTGCTATATCTGGAAAAGTACATATCCAAATAGCTTTCTCCACCTAGTGTTCCCCAGGAAGAGAAGCGGTTTTGCTCAGGTCATGCATTTACACCCGCACACCCCTGCTCACTTCACACTGTAGGTCAAACTCATAAATGGAGTTTAAATATTGAAGATACTGGAGTAAAAGACATTATTTTGCTGGGGCTTTTACTAGGATCCACCTAACCTTGCCTCCTTTTCCTTTCATGCTTCGGTATAAAAGCAATCAAACCCTGCACTTACACTTGTGCTTCAAAGGTAGGCACTGCTCCACTTCCAGCTTCTCAGGAGCTCTGGGGAGCTGCTCCAAGGCACTTCCTGCTCCCGAGCAGCTCCAGCAGTGATCCGCCTCTCAGCAAGGCTGGCTTTCAAACAGGCAGAACCAGATTCCCCAAGTAGAAAGTAATCAATTTGCCTGTCTACTGCAGTTCCAGAAGTCAGTTTCTCTCTCACATTACTGCTCCTGAAGATGAACACTTGGACAACTATCTAAGAATTTGAAGCGGAACGAATGAAGAAAATACTTCATGGAATATCACTCAAGACCCATTACTTAGGGAAATATTCAGAAGAAATGTTTTTCAGATTATACTGAAGCTTAACCACAGGAGTTTCTCTGTAAAGGATAAAAGGAAAGCCACCAGCACAGGATTCAGAGGTAAATCTTTTTCTCTTACTTAATATTTATGAAGTTACAAATATCAGAAAGAAGCAGTGGAGAGGGATTTAGAATGAAAATGTGCCTCGGTGTCAAGACATACATTCTTTGTATCTCTATCTAGCAAAGAATTAGGTGTTTCTGTGGGTGAATATAGTCTCAGAGCTCTGCTGCTCATGCACAGGAACACTAGGTTTTGAGGCAGGTTTTATGCATAAAAATACCTTCTTTAGGAAATACACCAGAGTTATCTTAAAAGATAGACCTTAATTTTCCAACTC
The DNA here is from genome assembly GCA_013390025.1 of Pitta sordida. NCBI lineage: Eukaryota > Metazoa > Chordata > Aves > Passeriformes > Pittidae > Pitta > Pitta sordida. The sequence continues at coordinate 137,741 of WEKX01001531.1, forward strand.
AGTTGAACTTCATATATAGCAATTTTTCATGTTTAAAAACCTGTAGGAGGTATATATCAAAACACACTTGAAAGCACAGGAGAGTGTCTGTTGGTTTATCATGTTAAGTTTGCTGAGTAAGAAGCTTTCATATAAAAAAATCATGCTTGGCCTATTTCAATTTCATGTAAAGTATATTTGGAATTGTTTTATTGTAAGAAACTTGGTTGATGCAAGAAATAAAGAAAAAGTAGTCACCTACTGCTTTTATATCAAGTAGGATTTTTCAAAACAACTAGAGAGCTTTTGAACTTTAAAAGTCACGGGAAACAATGTGGAAAGGGAGTGTATGTGTGCATTGGCACAACTGACATCTACAGTTCACTGACAATATTTCTCTTAGAAACCAGAAGAAATGCCAGGGAAAAACAGAATCTGAATGCAAGCTATGTAACTAAGTACCTTGACCAGTAAATTACTGAGGGAAGAGGGAGGAAAAAACCAAAACAGAAAAACAAACCTGCATTAAAGTTTACTTTACATGACAAGAGATGTGGTGAAAAAATAAAATCTGGTACGAAATGGACATATTTTTATCTTGGCTTTCATCAGAAATCCAAGAAGCATTATAGAAAGAGTGGATGTGGGAAGAGGGTATTTTGTGTGAGGATATGTGCATGCACATCTGCTTGTTTTTCTGTTTTGCAGACTTGGAGGTTTTTTAAATACGTAGTTACTATCCAACTTACGCATTTCTCTCTGCTTGTGTGGGATTCTGATAAGGTAACATAATATGAACAGTGAACACTGTAGTGGGGACACACTGGGGGGAAACCTGTAAAAACGTCTCAGACCTGCTGCTTTTGGGGTTAAGTTAAATCAGAATCAGTAACCACAACTCCCAAATTTTAGGTCAAACCTGCATGGTGGCCATCAAAATGAAGAACAAAGCACCCCTGAAGTCAAAATATCAGAACTACTGACGTATTAAAAAGCAACTAGGTATACGTATCATTCTCCTAAAGCTGTGTTTTCCTAAGATCATGAGTCTTTAAGGGTTCTTCAAGAAGCGTAGCTTTGAGGGACAGAGTTAGCATCCCTGGGGAAGCAAAGAGGACAGAACCTTTGAATTTAACAGCAGCCCACCCAAGGGAAAGAACAACACCATATTCTTCAGTCTACAGTCCATCTTGTATCTAAAAATGCTGTTCTACCTTTTTTCCCCTTCAGAAATTTTATGTCTTATGTATTAACTTTTTCCTTGGGCAATCCTGAGGACAGTAATCAGAAAGATGTTTTATCCTAGAGAATCGAGGCCTCAGCAGATAGAGCATGAAAAAGAGTTTGTTAATCTCTTTATGCTTTGCTCATGTTAAGATCCATGCAAGTCAAACTCCTGATCCACAAACATGCAGAAAGGTGGCAGTTGGTCAGATTGTTCTTCCTTCAGTTACTGGCAGTTCACAAGCCTTTTAAGGAAGTAATTTAAAATAAAATTCATTATATTTTTAGCAAACAGAGAGAACAGGTCAGGTCTCCCATGGAGACCATAAGGCACTCTTAAGTTCCAAGCCCTCTCTATCAGCAGACCTTTTGCAGATTGCCTTCCAAACAGTGGGTGTTAACAATCCTTAAACCACATTCCTCTATAGCACTCCAAACTCCAGCCCCTTCTGGATTGCTGACAACAATGGCAAACCAGTCAGTAACTTTTTACTGATTGACATGTGGCTCTCTCTCAAACTGGCTTACTTAATTTCTCTAGTTTGCTTTTCACGCCTGCAATTCTTATGCAAAACAATCCTTTGAATATTAGGGTAAGATACAATGAAGAAATGGTGAATAAAGCGCTCCAAGATTATCTGCCTGCAAACATTAATTAAGAGATTGCTTTGATGCAGTTGTAGCAATGGGAGACACTTCTCTAATTAAACCTTTCCCCTACACAATTCCTCCAGGTCACATTTAAATAAGAGAATAGTAGTTAAAAATGAGATTCTAAACTCATCCTGTTTGTAATGTCTCTAGGCACCTTCATTTTCATATTACCTTTTGAAGTGGTTACAAGAATGTCAACAATTGTAATTTGTTTCATTTTGTTAAGTGGCCTCATTCTCACCACAGGTCTGAACCATATTCCTACTTACTGAAAACATATTTCTCGACACATGCTGCTCTGCCATCAGCTCAATCACACCTATTAGTCAAATAGGCTGCATCCAAAAAGATGTTTGAGCTCACATGAAGCATGTTATGTTCAACTTCCAAGTGTGCAATTCCAAAAGAAATGACAATAAATGATACTGGCATCAATTTTTGGACACGATTTTTAAAAAAAATTGTAAATATGAATTGCTTTCTTATACTCTGTTTCACCTTGATATAACAATAACTAGGAAAACAAAGTATAGTCCAATTGCCTACAAGATATGTTTATTTAAAAACCCTGCCAGGAAATCCTTGCATTTATTACAGGGGAGCTCCAGGGCTGTGATACGTAGCTCTGTGGTCTGACAGAGATGAAATGGGAAGGAAAAGTAGATGGGATCTTATACAGGGCAAATTTTGAGTCTGCAATTCTCTTGTCAGGAAGACAAAAGTCTCAAACCATTTAGAGCAGTACATAGCGATTAACTAGGAGTTCAAATTATATATCCTATATAATGGAAAGAGTTTCACCCGTTCTCTCTCTGGTTACTACCCCTTCTCTTGCTATTTTATTTTCAAATATTGCTTTAAATTTTATCAGTATTTGTACCTTAACTATGTGACCTTTTGGCAGAGGAGACATGATTTTCTTTCTGGAATTCTGTTACCTACTGGTGGCCATCATATTTGCACCAGCTAATTGAGTGAAGATTTGTAGTTTTATTATAGCTGGACATAAATCCATAAACCCAAGCATCTACAATGTATACATTTATTTCTCTCTATTGCTCATTTCTGAGGACTCAAAGAGCACTACTGACAGTAAATCTCTTGTAAATAAGGTGGAAAATCGACTATTGAAACATTAAATAAGTTCTTCCGCTTTGCTTTTAATCAAGGGGTACTCCATTCCTTTACCAATTACAGAGAACAAACTACAGATTAGCGGATTTGCAGAGTGAGGTCATTGTTTTGTCAGTGAGGACTTGCAGGTGCAGTGTGTGTCACCATAACTGTGACTTAGGTCAGTGTAAAAGCATGAACTCACCACCTTCCATTACCCAGAGTATCAGCAGGGAACGTGAGAGCTGCTGTCTGTAGACATGGAAATGGTGGTGGATGCTTCTCCTCAAGTCTTCCCACATCTGCGGTCACACAATCGTAACAAAGGTTTCAAATCTCCAAGGAACAATCTTAGATTTGAAGCTGATTCACTGTTTATCTTTGAACCAAATGCTTCATAAAATACAAAAAACCTCTCAACAATTTTTTTTAATTTTACACAAGTACTGACAGTTGTAAGGATTTTGAAAACACATATAAAATCCTGTAACGGGTGATTCACTAACTGCTGTATTCTCCCACTTCACTCATACTAAGGTCTGTGTTTCTCCTGGGTTTTTCTCACATTTCATGCAGCACCATTCAATCAACACAAGACAGCCACATCTCCTACAACAGAACTGACTCATGGTCAAAGGCCCCAGAACACCTGAATTATTTTAAGGTCTATTTTCCCTCTCTACATCTCCCATGGAGAACTTAGTCCAAAGCAGCAGGACTTGGTTACACTTTTTCAGAAACTCTGGACTAAGTCTTAAACACCTTATGAACTTCTGGAATACTCACGCCTGCTTCATTCCATTTGAATCTCATGGTTTTCCTTCATGTCAACATTTCTCCACCTCCCATAATCCGCTTCACACTAATCAGAGAATTCCCAACCAGGAATTCTACTTGGCTTCAAATGCCGCATTTCTATACTCTGATATACACTTTCTATACAACTGCCCTGGGAAGCCTTAGGGCAGTTTTTATACAGGTAGACAACGATAGGACAAAGGTAAACTGTTTCAAACTAAAAGAGGAGAGATTTAGATTACATGTCACTGTGATGGTATTGAGGCCCTAGAACAGGTAGGCCAGAGGGAAGTTGTGGTTGCCCCATCCCTGGAATTACACAAGGCGAGGCTGGACAGGGCCCCGAGCAACATGATGTAGTGGGTGGTATCCTTGCCCATGGCTGGGGAGTTGGAGCTACATGATCTTTAAGGTCCCTTCCAACCCAAACCACCCATCATTCCATGATTCAGTTACAGCAGGTAGCATTGTCTCCAGGTGACAAGCAACCAGATGGTATTTCCTCGGTGTTACGTAGTAGGCACTGCCAGGAGAAATGTGCTACAGGTTATTTCCAGAGATAAAGGCTGACAAACACAAATAAGCTTCACACTATTTTGTGCAATATTTGCAATATTAAGAATGAGACACCTTGGCACTTAGGCCCCTTCTGCTGAAAATGTTACTGATTTTGCACTATCACCTCATACATGGCATATTTTTAGGCAGGGCAAGCTCCCTGCCTCTGGTATTTTCTTGTAGAACCATTCCCACATTTCCCACAAAGAGAAACATGAACTCAGAACTATTTTAAAGTATGTTTTTCTAGGGACTTATCTTAAGACAAAGATGCTTTAAGAACATATTTTCATCCAATCACCTTGTGCCTGGTAATCCTTGGTTTAAACATGTTTGTTTATGTGGTATTTAAGTTATAGGAAACTTTTTAAACAAAGGAGAAAATAAATTTAACTCATAGCAAGATATCCCACTTTAGTTACTTCAGATAAATCTTTGAGCGACAGGGCAAGATTCCAAAACCCCATCCAACAAGTTCCTTCTTTTCCTGTGAGAATATATGAGAGACACAGTCTTTGGAACAAACTGAATTTCAACTCAAGACACTGGTTTTCCCCAAAGACTACTCTAATATTTTAAACCACTAGTGTACGTATTTAAATGGTATATGTATCTTGGTCATTTTTTTGCTGCTAACTTCAGACACTTAAGCAGCAATCAACTTCTAGACCAGAGCAAGACTCCAAACACTATTTCTAGCCATTGTGCTCAAAAGTTATATAGGTTTGTTGGCACCATATATAACAGAGCCATAATGTAACTTCACTGCAGCTTGGAAATTAATTAAGATATCAGATTACATGTAACCCCAAATTCCTTTGGTACATGTTTCCTGAAAACATCCTCTACCCAGTGCCCTTAACTGACTCATAACTAGAGGGACAGCAAACCAAACCAAACCTGATTTTTGTTGCAATCATTCAAAAAACCCCAAAAGAACAGAACAAACAAACAACCCCCTCTACTAATAAACAACAAAAAATAGCTATTTCAGCCAAGGTAAAGAAAAAGTATGATCCAGAACAGATCATCCATCTCAAAGACCTCTTAAACAGAGTATCCTGTTCCTTGAATGCCTGCAAGTCCTCTTTTCTGGAAGAGTATGAAGTATGTTAAAATGAAGGTATGAAGGCATGTAAGTTGTATCAAAGATCAAATATAAACAGAGCCTTTTGTGTCAGGCATCTTAATGAAGGTGCCCAATAACCAATAAGCAGTGGACAAAACTATGGAAATGAAACAGTAGGCTTTGGTAAGCTGGGGGTGAGGAAGAAATAAAAAAATCCATCAAAGCCAAAAAAGAAGCCATAATATCTAATCACAACCAGTAACAACAGATCCATATAATCAACTTAACTTCTTCACATATCCAATTATATCTTTCAACATAATGCAGCCCAAATCTCATTTCTGGATGTAGACTCCATTTTTACTGTGTACTTATAAATTTGATAGGTAGAAGACTATTCTATGTAGTCACTTTGCATTTAATAAATGGACCTTCCAACCTGCCTTTTTTCTTAAAAAATAAAGAATATAAAAATTTTCATTTCTGTTGAATTCATTATCTTTGAATTTAGGACACACTTTATCATCATGACACATTAATAAGGGTGGTCCAGTTATCAGGATCTACTATTCCCCTAGTCAGTGTGCTGAGGTAATTGTCTTTATAAAGACTTTCCCAGCCACATATGTCATCGGTTTGACTGGACAGATTCACATAACCCTGGGGAGAAACACAGTAAAGTGAGCAGAAGGAAAAGATTCTTGCAATACCTTTAAAATATATTTGACAAGGGATGTCACAACTGCATTTCTGAACCTGTCAACTGTATATATAACTATATATAACTATATATGCAGATGCATACCAGAAGAACAAATACGAACTTATTCAACACTGGATTTTCATGATAAAAACATTGTGAGGACCAGGAAGGGAAGCCTTTCGAGCATATAATACCAGAGCAACCAAACTGAAATGTCCCATGTGCATTCCTACTTTTTCTCCACAAATAAGTGTATGAAAGCACACCAATAATCCCTGACCTCTGAGTACAACACAGATACTGGGCAAAATTTGACCTTATTCATGCTTGCCCCTTAGCCCGGCCACCTCCTCCCCAAATCCATCCTGTAGCCATCCTTGGTTGTGTTTTCAATCTTAAATTGCTCCCAAGCCTGAACAGAGACGGCACAGTGCCACTTCAATTCAACCAAGTAATTGCAACCATATTATCACACCAACTCCATTTCTACAGACTATCTTTTTTTAACAATCAGCCTGTGATACCAGCTCCAAACATGATTTCAGCATCAGTAACAGTTCAGATAAAAGATGACACAGTAGCATTTATGACTGAGGAATGGCATGAAACATGGCTAATTAACCCCATCAACGCTTTGCAGATTTATAGGTATAGCAGCATTTAGAGCCATTTCCAAATATAGCCAACAATGTAAAGCTCAAGTTTAAACAGGAAATGCTTTTCCACCTACTGATTTGCTTTGGCTTTATTGCAGTCAGTCTCTAATGTGTTTTAACCCAAATTTTCCAACCTTTGATGAAGAGAAAGTCTGATGAGGATGTGCTAGGCTGTGCTACTTTACCACTGCAAGAAGATCATCTTTTCAAATCTTTTTTTGAACATGGGAAACACATTAAGTCATTGGGTTGATTTCAGTTCACATAGTCCATTTACTCAAGTCTAAAAGAATAGGCACATTCTCCCTCTATTGACACAAACTTTAAGGAAATGAATCTTTCATCTCAATTGAAAGAACACCCCACTGTGCCCCTGTACATATACACAAACATGCAGGACAAAACCAAGGACTCCGTGTAAGAGCAAAGCTTGTTGTGGAACACTCAAGAAGCCAAGCCAACAATTTTCAAGGTTATCTCTGTCATGAAGACATCCTTATTTATTTGAAACCAGCATGTGTTAGAGTTGCACGCTCAGTGGCAGGTTTTGAAGGCAAATGTAAGATCTAAGATATAATATAAATGTAAGATAAAAACCTGAGGTTCAATTGTTTACATTCCATTCTTTTATGAGACCAATGTTCAAACAAGAAAAAAAACAATCCTCAAGTATTTTCTGCTTATTTCTTTGCAAGTTTGATGTTTGAGAATGTTTGGAGATTTGCAATTCCGTACTTTCCCTCCTCCCCTCCCCAGTTGTTTGAAGACCAAGTCACCTAAAATATTGAAAAGTAGATGTCAGTTGTAAATGGATATAAAAACAGAAGATAAAGCCCCGTATAGTTCAGTATATGCTTCAGTGTTTAACTTACATTTAAATCATAGGAAATTATATGAAAAATGGGTAATTACCATTTTGAGAAATTGTGCTGTGGTCTGAAGGAATAACTGAATGACTGCAGGCATGTTTTAGAGCTTTTCAGCAATTACTTGCATTTTCTTAGACACAAGAAAGTCTTGCCACCTCACATCACAAGCACTAATGGTGCCCTTAGAACTTTGGTTTAATCACAAGTTTGCCAAGCCATGCTAAATCAACACGGGTCAACAGATGTGTTAGGCTATAGTGAAATGGATTTCCAGGTCACTTCTCTGCAGCCTTGTTTAGCACTCCTGGTTCCTTTCACAAGCCCCAGACTGAACTTTCCCTGCACCAGCCTCTGTGATGCCAAGCAGCTTTAAAGCATTCCTAAAGAATGTTATCTTGAAGAAATTGCCTGACTTCTACTGTGGGGAGATATGTAGAAAGATTGGCAATGGAGGCATTACTGTAACGAAAAAAGTATATGTTGCATTTTCCCCACCCCAAAATAACATTCTCCAATAAATAACTTGCAAGCTTGTTTGATCATAGGTCTCAGTACATTACTGTAACTTCTAATGACTGATGGGCTTTTTGTATTCTCTTGATGTGAATCAACAAATATAAAACTCAAATATTAGGTGGTAAGGAAAAAAAAAAAAGAAAAAAAACCAGTAAGGGAAGTCCAAACAAGTGTAGAATGTCAACATTCTTAGCATCGGCCTCTGAAGCATTTGAAGTTTTGTTTTTCAGCTAATCCTCCTGCAGAAAGCCACATTTAAGTCTGTGAAGGCATGTCCACACTGTTGAACTCTATGACCTATGTTATGCAAACGTCTATTTTGGAACTTTAAATAGGCATAGGAAGCAGAGACACCACAGCAGGATCATTCCAAACTGATCAAATACAACAAAATCATTTGCTTACTGACAGGTTACTGGATTGATTCTTTGCAGTTATTACAAATGCATCCTTTTGGACACTATAAAGAAATACTATATTTGCTTAGTTTAAAAAAAAATCTTTAGAATCAGGGTTTAAGGATAATTGCACCTTTAAAACACTATTCCCAAAGACTGCCCTGAAACCTCTGAAAACAGGCACAAGACACTACTGTGGTGTTTAATGTTTCTGCTTCGACAGCCCTTTGAAAGGCACATACTTGATTTAACAAGACGACCCCAAGTAAAAGAATCCCATAAGCTTCTAATCCTGCACATTTTCGTTCTTACTGAAATTTCCAAGTCTTGATTGCAGTCCAAGGAAATAATTCATGTAGAGTTTGAGAAAAAGACTTTCTTCCCTATAATTAAAAATAGTGGAACTAAGATATTTTCTAAAACATGCACAGTGGAAACTTTCTCTTAATAGTATCTCCAGTAAAGCTCACAGAACAGCTGGGGTATAAAGCAAAACTAAATCCACTTTCTGTGAAATAAGAAACAGTACTGAATTCTATCCCACTGTGGTGCACAACACACATTTGCATAAATTTTATGAAGACTGCAAATGACAATGTAACAATAGAAGACAGTAATTAACTCAAACATAAAAAAAGGAATCTATTTCATGCTAAATTATTAGGTTTTAAATTATGAGAGCTCTGTTGTTCTGTTTTCTTGTAGAGTTAACTGCTTCAGTTACCAGCTGCTTAACTCCCCAGGCAAGGGAAGGTAGGAAATTGGAGAAACGTTCTTCAGTGTGGCTACATTAATAGCCTAAAGTAGTTCAATCATGCCAGAACTCTGATTCATTAGACACTCTGTCTCAACCTCAAATACTGAAATATGTTTCCTACCGAGAATCCAAAAATGAAAGAGCAGATTCACTTCTGTTTCCAAAAAGATTTAAAGGGTGATTAGCTTTCATCAAGTAGAGAATTATGATAAAATATGAGTTAATCTTCTTTTGTTCTCAAAACAAATGTCCTCTCCACACACCATATTCTTCATTGGTCTAAATTCTGTACTCCACACCACAAATTTACCACAAAACCGGGTTTGGGCTACAAATCACTGTATGTGGAAAGAAAACTTGTGAAGAAGCTGAGGAAAGACTGTTAACTATAACCATCTGAAGATGGTTCTGATTAAGTCCTACAGAGACTGGATGAAGTGGTGGAGTGCATTGACACCACCTACCTCACACACTTGTTCAGAATACCCACCACTTGCAATTCACTGCTGCTTTTACTTTTGTGCAGAGGGAAGTAGCTCCAATCTCCAAAACTACTTTTCATGTATACATATAACTGCTAACACTGATTCTTGTTGCATTTTGATTACAGTGAAACAAAACAAACAAACCCCCCCAAAACGCAAAAGCCATGAGAGACCGCCTGCAAGAACTTAAATTGAGGGCTAAGGAACTACAGATAGCTGGAGAAAACAATGGGGCAACTGTACAAGAAGAGAAGCAGGAGGAGTTTGAACAGCAGGCCATTATTTACGAAAAAGAGCCCATAACTGAAAGGCACTTGCATGAAATCCAGAAGCTTCAGAATGAAATTAATAATTTGGTGGAAGAAGTGAATAAATTCAGTCAGCAACAAAAAAGCCTAGTATCTTCAATGAGAAGATTCAGTGTTCTTAAAAAAGAATCTAACATAGCAAGAGAAATAAAAATTCAAGCGGAACACGTACGAAAATGTTTGGATGAACTGGCAAAAACAGTGAAAAAAGCTGAAAATGAACATGGGCCATCACGTGCCACAGTAAGAATTCTTGCTTCCCAGCACGCTTTCCTATCCCACCGTTACCTAAATGCCATGCTCTCCTACAACGAGGCTATAACTGCCAAGCAAGAGAAATGCAGGAGATTCATTGTCCGTCAGCTGGAAGTAGCTGGTAAAGAGGTATCTGAGGAAGAAGTTAACGACATGCTCCAACAAGGAAAATGGGAGATTTTCAATGAAAATCTACTCACTGAAGTCAAAATTACTAAAGCTCAGCTTTCAGAGATAGAACAGAGACACAAAGAACTAGTGAATCTGGAGAACCAGATCAAAGACATAAAAGAACTTTTTATCCAGATATCAGTTCTGGTGGAGGAACAAGGGGAGATGATCAACAACATAGAAATCAGTATGAACAACACTCAAGAGTACACTCAAGTATCTAAAGAAAAATTTGGGCTTGCAGTCAGGTATCGAAAAAGAAACCCTTGCAGAGCAATATGCTGCTGGTGTTGTCCTTGCTGCAAATGACAGAAGAAATGAACTGCTTCAAATACCAATGGGCCCTATATGGGAAACGGATCTTTTAACGCAGTCTCAGGATCCCTCCATTGCCTCATTTTTCTTTCCATCTTCCCTTCATCAGAACTCTCAGGAAAAACTGCATCTGTTTTTCCAAATACAGTTAGAAGAATGTGAAGATTCTTATGGTTTTCATGGAAGCACATGAACTAGGGGAAAGGATTAAAGGACCAAAGTGGCACTTTTTTGTTCTTCTGACTCAGACTAAAACAATGTGGCAAAAAATGACCTGTGCTTTTGGGAGACATTGAAATAATCTCAAAGACAGGATTCATAACAATGGTTTAGTTACTTCTCACAAAATAATAATTAGTATTTTTAATTGCCTTGTGTTTTTTTAGCACTTATATTTACTTCAATATTTATATTATTCAACTGCACTGGCAGACCCCTACCAGGAAAGGAGAGGGGAATATCATACCTTATCAGACAGCATAAGGCACATTCTTACTGCTGCCTATCTAAATATGCAGTTGCATCTGCAATCTCACATTTTCTAGTATAAAAACTAAAGAAAAAATATAATAAAACAATACAACTCCATCCTTCTAAAAAATCTCACCATAACCTAGAATTAGAGCATGATTTAGGTTGGAAGGAACTTCTGGGAGACCTCGAGACCATCCTCTCTCTTGCTTTAACTTCTGCTCAAATAAAGAAATTTCCCTGGTTGCAGTTCTTGTCCACCACTTCTCACCCTACCATCATGTCCCTGGGCAGATGGTAGATGTCCGTGTTCTGTTATCTTCACACCTTATTACTTAGGAAACAGAAGATTTTCCCCTTAGTTTCTTCAAGTCTGAACAAATGCAGCTGTCTCTCCTTGTACATCCCAAACGCCAGTACCTGAGTGAACTCACTATAATTATATAACATTTGTCTTCATGGTGGTCTTCTAGAGGAAAGTCCAGAATAGTGTAGGATAAGCATTTATTTGTACTACTGCAGGAGTTACCAGAATAACTAATGGAGGGTTTCCAGAACTCTGTATGGTTCCCATAAATTCTGCTAATTGCAGAAGCCAAGGATCCTCACAGAGGAATGAAAACGAGATGCCTGCAGTAAACACGAACATCTCCCCTGAGTACCCAAACAGTGCAGTTAGTCACTGACTCAAACTGTCCCTGAAGATGCTTTAGATGTTCTTTATGAAATAGCTGAATTTCCACTGCTTTGCTTTCCAGCAGCAGTTATTTCTGCAGCAGAGAAGAGGGGTGCTTTTCCTTTCCATATTGCCTATGGTTGGCTTCTACCTTGGAACCAACTCATTTTGGAAATGAATGATAAATAGCTCTCGAATGCCACTTAACAGAAAACAACAATGCAACTGAGACAGAAAAGTTATTTCCAAAAAAGAAATTTGGAAAAAAACCATTCTACACTAAAACCAAACACCAAACCAGAAATGTAGTCCTGAACTCCTCTGTGCTATGTAAAGACACAGTCTATGCTATATCTGGATACAGTCAGAGAAGGCAGAACGAACTGCACGGCAATTCTGCAAGACACTAAGCGAGCTGGATGTCTTTAGTTACATGCAGTGGCGGGGGGGAAATCAATCTACTACTAAAGGTCACTACTGATTTGTTTTCATATTGTGATATTTATAAATAGTTGGGATTTTTTCCATCCCAGATTAAAATTGCAACCGCAATTAACTATTATCGAAATATAATCAAAGGTATGAACCGTGAAGTGAAAAATATTGCTTACATAGTAGCAACAAAAAATAAAACTAAGATGATGACATCACTGATACTGTTTCATTAAATAATCTCCCTTAACCACTGCATATAATAAAAATTACCTTTATGTTCCAAGGGCAGAGTAGAAACTAGCCAATAAACAATAGAGAGGAAAAAGTTGTTACAGCCAACATGCTCTCTCATATACACATACATACACATATATGTACTTCTGTATATAAACTTACATATANCCAACATGCTCTCTCATATAACATACATACACATATATGTACTTCAGTATATAAACTTACATATATAATACACACAGAAATGTGCACTGAACAGAAACACCACCCCATCTTCTTTTCCTCTTTTCACTTCTAGAAGAAACAAAGGTGTATAACAGACAATCCTTTCCTCCTCTCCTGGGCCTTAAAACAGAAAGGCATTATGGTACTTCCATGAAGGATTATTGCAGCCAGGATTGACAGAAGAGAAAATGAAAATAAAATAAACACCACCTGTTTACACAGCATCTCCCATGCAGGAGCGTTCACACAAGCATCCTTATCTGACAGAGAAATGTGTTCCAGGGCCAGCCTTCCTCTTCATGCAATAAATATGTTTCTTTGAAGTAAACATGATGTTGTTTAAAAAAGAGCTGCATTTTCAATCATGGAATAAAACTCAAGTTTCACTAATACTTAGGACAACAGCTACCTGACTATACAAAAGAGTGAATAATTCAAGTAGTTCTCAGATGTACAGTTGTTAGAAACAGGCAAAACAGAAACACACAAAACTCACTGAAGAAGTGAGAAAACCAGAAAGACGTGTGGAAAGCAATATGGGGTGCCTTTTTATAACTGAAAATAAATACTATTAACTACAACTTACATTAAAATCTGAGAATTTGATATTGAGCATTCAAAATCATTAACAGCAGAAATTCTTCAGTAATCATTAAAGTAACTTCCCAGAATTTTCCTTTGTTATATAATTACACAAAAGAGCAAACAAATTAAAGCAAAGCTCCAAGTGTTCAACGAAGAAACATGAAATTAATAGCTACAATCTCTTATCATCAAAATAGGTAGAAAGTAGCTTTCTACTAAAAAAAGATACCTGCCCAGCAATCTCCCTGGTATGAAAATATCAGCATAGCACACAGCCTTGCCTTTCCTCTTGCATGTGTTTCACGTCAACATTAAACCCCAAAACAACCAGTACAAAACCCCCAACAAACAGAATTAACCCCAAACAAATTTGTGTTCCTTTCTAATAAAAGGAAGGACAAAAAAGGATTACAAGTCAAGAAAATTTACATTTCGATACACCTGTGTAAGTCCTGAAGATGCTGACAGAATTTATCCATGAATCTAAGAACTTCAAGAACTCCTACTTTCTACAGCTCAGTGCCCCTATGCATAACAGACTGATAATTACTTAAGCACTTGAGTGTTGAACATGAGCAAAGCAAACATAAACGAGGTGATAACACTGAACAGTAAAAAAATAAACCAAACAAATAAAAAGTTTAACATCTTAAAGTAATTTGTACTAAGAGTCAATCACAGCCAATACCATCAGCACTTTAGGAAAATTGTTATAGAATTATACTGTGATACCTCCATGGGCAACGATAGATAATAAAATGCCACAGTACCTGTTAAATTTGAAGCAATAAAACACTGAGCATCAGATTTCTTATTCCCCTATTTCTCTAAGACAGAGCATCTAGTACCAGTTTTATGCCCACATTGCACAAGTCAGCCTTTTGGGCCTCCACTTCTCCATGAGTTAGTCTTTTCTCCCCTAGCAAAAAGCAAAGCTGTCACATGCACAGGCATTCTCTGGGACTACGGCCTAAAGCAACAGAATTCATTGGGATGGAAAAAAAAAGATGGCAAATGGAAGAGTGGGTCAGTGACTCCAACTCTACTGAGCTCTGCAATGAAGTTTGTATCTCAGACTCTTTAGTAATGGATTGGTTTCCTCATTGTGAAGCAAGACCAATCTCCCCAGGATAACTCCCAGTGACACTTTGCCAGTGCTACTCACAATATAAAGTTGATTATGAACAAAAGACACAGAAGAAGACATGCAGAGACAAATTGACATCAATTCCCAGTGCTTTTCAGAAAGGACTGTTGCTTGTTTTGGCAGACGTAAAATATAACAGGAAAATTTATCTAGGAAAGCATGAAGTTATAGAAAGAAATAAAAGAAATAGTGTATTTACTGGGAAAAGCTACCATCTAAAAATTTTTAAAAGATTTTAAACTTTTTACATAAAGTTACTTACTTTTTCCATAATAAAACACACACATATTTTAAGGACCTATTCTTCTACTGAAAAGATTTTAAAGTATTTGTTGTGGATATCACATTGCAAACACTTAATGAAAGCACTGAGGGCCTCATTTGCATACCTCCCTACACACTCTGATTAAAACATTTTACTGCACACATCACAGTCCTAGCTGGACAACATATCCAAAATTATTCTTTCATTTCTCTTACCTGCCTTCTTCCAATTGCACACAATAACTCCGTTGCTCATCTTGGTGACAAATTATAACTACATGGTGTTTGTGGAGAGTTGAGAGAGCAAGTCCGGGCCCCTGGACAGTGTGGACAGGCAGACATATGGTGTTTGGAGCATAGAGCTTTTGGAATTCCCCTTCTAGAGAGGACTGGTCACATCCACACTACAGCACTTGACTCTCTCTTGTGGGTTGCACGTGACATCCCCCCTGGTCTGAGGGCACACATCACACACAGAATGACACACAAGTAACTAGGTTGGAACAGACCTTTGAGATCATCAAGTCCAACCTATTTCCTAACACCATCTCATCCACTAAACCATGGCACTAAGTGCCACATCCAGTCTCTTTCTAAACACTTCCAGGGAGGATGACTCCACCACCTCCCCGGGCAGCCTATTCCAATGGCAAATCACTTCTTCTGTGAAGAATTTTTTCTTAACATGCAGCCTGAACTTCCCCTGGTGCAGCTTGAGACTGTGCCACTGTCTGACAGACAGTGTCTGACAGACTGCTTCTGTCACTACATTACTTTATATTTAATTCAGCATGTGATCAGTGTCACACACCTCATGAAAGCATTGTCCAAGCTCAGTATTGGGGGACAGCATGGGGGCAGGCTGGACTGTTGGAGACCTGTCCTGATTTGTAGGAAATGAAGCTGCTGTGGTTACACCCTTCCTTTGTGACCAAACTACAGCGTTATCAGGCATCCTCCCAGGAAGAGGGAGGACACACAGCTTGGTTACTCCAAGAAGGAGTAAGTGAATCAGCTGCACATACACAGCACAGCTCACTGTGGTGGCAACAAACAAGAGAAAAAAGGAGGAGAGGGGAGTGAGTGAATGACTAAATCTCTCAATATAGACAAATTATGTAATTACTGTTCAAAAGAGGAAAAGAAAAAAGTTTATCTACTTTCATGAAGGACTGTGTGTTAAAGACTCCCAAGTCTTTCCTGGTGACCATTCAGTTCATTGCTCTGGAAGTTAGTCTGGATATTTTTTGTTAGTTTTGTTTGTTTGTTTCAACAACTCCAATTTCACATTAGGAAATAAGAAAATCCTGAAATTTACAGAATTTACAGAACACTGAAAAAATAGAGCAGAAGAAAAACAGCAAATGCCTGGAGAATACTTTTATTTTAATGTTACTATCAGACAATACTTTTATTTAAATGTTACTTCAGAGATGTTTTTACTTTAATGGATAACAGAATTATTTTTCAGTTCTCTGAATTCAGATACGTTATTTTCTTTTTTAATATTTGAAGATAAAAAGGGGATATATTTATATAAAGGAAATCATGATTCAGCATGTATTTTACCCATAACATCACATCAAAATCTGCTTACCCGAGTAGAAAAAGGTTTTTTCCCCCACCACATTTTTAGAGAACTTTTGCAAGGACGGGTAGCTCCTACAATAACAGTACCCCTGACCTTGATCAAATTTCTATGGCTAGAAGACAAAGATCAAAACTCGTTTTAATTCATTCACTTCAACCACCCCCAAAGGCAACAGAGAGCCAAGTGCTCTCCCTGTACCACAACCAGACACAGCATGTGCTTACCCAGCCAGAGAGGGAAGGGTGAGTGGAGGAAGAGAAGGAGAGAGAGGGTAGGACCTCAGGAACTAGTGAGAGATTGGAGTGTGTCAGAAAAGGTGAGTGTATCAGAGAATGTATTCATTCAGTAGTACAGAGTTATACAAATTGTGTTTGATTTCCTCTTGGAATTACTATCGAACAACTAATTTCTTAAAAGCATTGAACAACAGATCTCTTAAGCCAAATCCTAACGTTCAGAACACCAGGAACTCTACAACTAAACCAGGATGAAAATAGTAGGAAGTATTAATTTGTCTCACAGGGAATGCCTGTTTGAAGTTTTTCTTTTCTATATACTGAGGCTGTCCATGCTACAAAGGTAGACTAAGAGCAGAACTCTGACAGATCAGAACTCTTGTCCAGAGACAAATTCCTACCCCTTTGCCATTGCTACCACTTCAGTATCACTTCTTTCCAAGTTTTATCAACTAAAAAGGAAAACATTGCTGAGTGTAGACACAAATATGTACTGTATTGATAACCTCGTAATTGGAATGTTTCTCCACAAATATACAAATTTAATTGTCTCCTGAGCAATGGTTTATTTCAAAAGTCCATGTTGGTTACCAGTCATAAAAATTTTCTTTTTTCTTTGTCCAACTTGCAAAATTGCTGCATTCTGATCAAGTCACCATCTTTTATCATTTTTCAGCATACACATACTTTGAATTTGTAGTTCCTTTTCCATCCTTTACAGTTTAGGTTCTATGATTAAGATGATAATTAGTAATAATAAAACATTAATAACTGCTTTGTATTTAAGCAAATAAAAAACACAGAAGAGGGATCTCTGCTCTTACAGACAGCAGAAAGTAAACAGATTCTACCCGTTTTTCTGCTTCTACTTGCTTATTTCAAGTGCTGGATGAAAGCAGTAGGAAAGCCATAGTCCAGACCAGAGACACTCCTGTGGAGTGTAGAAATCACAGAAGAGTCCTCTGGAATTAAATTATAACAGTAGTCTATGAAAAGTGTGATTCTATGAAAAACAGAATGTGCTCTACACTGCAAGAGCATGGGAGAAATGGGAATTACTTAAAGTAGACTTCAACTTTCTTGGATTTAATACTCAGAAGTCCCTTTACTGTTTTCAGTAAATACAGGTCTTCACATATACATGCACAGACTAAAATGCACTAATTAAAAACCTTAGCAAGATATTAGGGAACTTATTGCTATATAGTTACCAACTATCTCATGATTTAAAAAATCAAACCCACAGACAACACCCCTCCACAACAAAATCTGAACATCCCTAGAAAGGGAAATATTGAAAAAGGCCAACTTTCAGCATAAATTTGGAGATCTGACATTTCTTTTATTCTGCTTTTGATACATTTTCATTTTTCAGTTTCAAGGACTTCAGGGAAAAAGGTCTATGCCACGAAACTCTTATTTCGCAAGTATGAGTGGTGGGGATTTGCATTTCCAACCAAAGGTATCTTTGGGGAAGGGATGATGCATGGGGCCGAATTTCATTTCCATACCACAAACACTTGTGCTCACTGACAGAGCCTTCCTGCTTCACAACTTGCAGGATTCACATGTAAGAAGTAAGAAACTATAGGGTTTAGTGATTTAAACATGACAAGAGTAATGTAAGCATTCCATGAACACAGGCACCGAAAAGAAAACAAAGACAACACACAAAGAATTTTTAACTCAAGAGGTAGATTCGTACAGGGAGCACAAAACAAAGAACTAATGGATCCCTCCACAGAACTGGGACAGTGCTAAAGCAAATTATGATCAAAGGCTGGAGGCTCAATCTATGGGAAGGTAGTAACATCAAAAAACTTAGCCAAGTCACCATTAGACACAATTAATAAATACACTCTGCCTTCTGATTAGCTACTGATATGGATCAAAAAGCAGGATCAAGTACCAGGAGAGTGAGCAGGCTCTCTGCAGGTACAGTCACCCACCCAAATAAATTTCATGACAATCTTAGGGCATAGAAATTTCTACAAAACCTAAAACAAACGGTGACAACAAAACCAGTAACAAAAACAAAACATAAACCAAACAACAAAAAAACCCAACAAAACAAGCCCCCCCACACCATAATCCAAAAAAACAACCCTGAAGTTGTATTTAATTAGAAACACGGTTGCATTTTCAGAATAGATTTGAGTTAAGCTAGGTGCACTAAATTGGCTTTACTGCCATCCTTGTATCAGTAACATTCAGAGCAATGAAAGGTAAAATCTAATCTATTTTCAACATATTCACCATATACACTCCACTTCATCAAAACAATTATCCAGTTTCAGCCCAGTAGTTACCAGAGCATCACGACTTCTTTAAGAAGATTCTCCTCTTACACCTTTACAGATTCTTTATGATAGCACAGAAATGCTATGCAAGTAATGCATTGTAGAGGTCTTATCCCCACCAGATGTAAAGATATTGTCCTGGCAAACCATTTTAAAATAAACTCTGAAAGTTTGTAACTTCAAAAGGGTATTTGTTATCAAAGACCTTTGGTGTGGCTGAATTTAATAAAATACGTTATTTCCAATATTCTACAAAACCTATTAAGCAGAGAAAAAGTATATGCCAAATACTATTAAAGGAAGACTTCTTTAATGAGATTTTGCTGATCATGTATCAGCAGCACCACCATGTGTTAACTGAGCAATACATTTATTGCTGAGACAGTACTAGTATTGCTGCATCTAATCAACCATTTACAATTTAAATAATTGATGTAGGCCTACATATTAATGATATTTTTACATCATGTTCTCATGCTAAATTCGTAAAGACTGTCATTTCAAGCAATAGAGTCAACCTTCTCTACTTCGTGGTTCCTCGTTTGCAGATTCACCTCATCGCAGTCTGATTTTTCCACGGTTGGGGAGGTCCATTTCACGGGGCATTGGCGAGCGTGCCTTCGCGAACTGCCGCTCATGAATATTCAAAGAAAGCAGTTATGAATATTCAAATTAGTACACACCACCACCATACACCCCACCCCGTCACGCATCATGGACTGCTGGTTCACTGCTCTGCTACCGCCAGCCACAGCGTGGAATGCAGTGGGCACACATGCCACCACCACACCGAGTTCCCGCTGGGGGGGTGCATGCACTTCTCGGACCTCGCCGACGTGTTCCCGATGTGTTCCCTCCCAGGGCCAACCGGCCGCCTTGCTGCATTGGCCAGGCATGGGAATGGACACAGCCATGCCAGGGCTGGGAGCAGCACGTGACCCACAGCGGTTCCCGGGTTTGAACACTTCTTATTTTTTTTTTTATCCGGAGCCAGGAGATGCTCCCAATAAATGTGTGGAGACAGCTCTGGAGTCATGGCAGCTGGCCATTCTCCAAGAATTGTAACTGTCTCCCCTCTTCCCGGGCCTGGGCGGCCTCAGGGCCCGAGGGAGCTGGGCTCTGCCACACTTCTCAGTCTCTGGGACGCGCTGCCACAGGAGGGACCCTCCCAAGGAGCTGCAGCTGTATTTCCCTTCTGAAGCTGCCACGGGTCCCTCCCTCTTCCTGGGCCAGTGCCTCCCATGGCCCCAGGGCTGTACACCCCGCCCTGCTGTGTCCGCTGGGCCCAGCAGTGGGGCAGGACATACAGCGCAATCGAGGTTCTTAGGCGCCCGACTGGCAGAGCCATGCTGTCAGGGACTTTAGGTAAACTCTGCCCTGAAGTGAACAATCTTTTCCAGACATTGACCTAAAAATAACAACTTCAAATTCCTGCTTGCAAAAAAACCAACAAAACAAACTTCTTGCGAGAAGTAACAACACTTTGTGGAAAAGCCAAGGTGACAAAATAGGTGATTGGAGTATGTGTGTCTTTTACATATAGAAATTGGCCAGGAGGTGCGGAAAACTTGTACATAATAGATGGAGGAGCACTACCTACATCTCTTGGCCAGAACTGCCCATCCTACAGGGTGGGGTCCTCCCTGGTAATCCCCATATTCAGATGTAGCTGAGACTGATTGTAAAAAAACAAAAGGAAATCCCCGCCGTGTTCCTCCCAATCTTTTGCCACCGCCTGCCCACGCAGAAAGGAGCATAGAGGTGCTGTCACACACCCACTCTGCTGTCCCTGGCTTGCGTCCCATGTTAGCATGGGGACTAGCTGTGACACTCCAGCGGCACACAGGTATGACGGGCTGTCCGTGCCAGATGGAGCGGAGGCACATGGCTGTGCCTGTCTGCTTGCCCCAGCGCCGGCTGGCAAAGTTACTGTTGTTCAGGTTTCTTGGGACACTGGCAGCACCCCTATTAACATGCAGACAAGCTGCAACAGCCCTTAGGCAGCCACGCGTGCCACTCATAGCCTGTTTCCAGGGAAACACTACAACGCACAGCAGACACACAAATACACACGCTCCTCGCTCCCACCCCCTAGTGACACAGGCAAGCACAGCAGTGCGCCGGCAGACTGTCACAGCTCGTTGCTGGAGCTGTCCCTGTGCATCCCTCTCCACAGCAAGCAGCCTCTCCTGCAGCACAGAGAGCAAGATGCTGCCAGCACGCTATTGGCAGCACCGTAACCGTTGTGATGAGGCAGCTACTGCCTGCCTCACTCACGTGTTTAAACGCACGCGCCATGCAGCTCCAGATTAAAGTAAATTTAAACATGTGAGTGAGGCTGCTGTGCCGTGCCACACGTGTCCTGCAGCAGGGAACATGCCGGGGAGGGCTCAGAAGTACATTCAACCCTGTGGTGCCTCCTCCGTCTGCTGCAGCTCCCACAGCAGTGGCAGCTGAAGCCCAGGACTCGCCGCAGCAGCGCCGTGGGCTCAGGGACCCCTCCATCACAATTCCTGGGGACTCTCTAGGTGTAGACAGGGCAGACGAGACCCCCTTTGCTCCCCCAGCCGCTCACATTGCACAGGGAGCTTCCAGGAACATGCAGTAGCCGCTCTGGCGCTGGGGGGGCAGGGCTAGGGGGTGGCAAATTCGCATATTAATGAGCTGCCTATCAACGCCGACGGAGGGTTTTGCAGAGGGGGCAGCAGACCTGCGGTACCACGATATTCAAGGGCTGACTGTGTTAGAATTTTAAAGGGCTAAAAACCCTCACCTTATTATTTTTCCACAGCTAATGAAAGACAAAAGAAATAAATATTCATGAGAAGGATTAAATAAGATGTGAAGTCAGGTGCAGTAAATGGATTCAGTAGATCACAGGTACTATGGAGGGAAAGAGGGAGGGGAAGAGGGAGGGCAAGAAAAGGGTTTGTTCACTAGCATGATACGAGATTAGCATAAACAAATACTTCATAAATAAAACTACCTGCAATATTGCTTACTGCTAAAGTTGCAGCAGTATTAGTGTACTTTAACTTATACTATACAAAAATAGTTCTTCCTAAATTTACAAAATTTCAGATTATTAGAAGAACATTTACTACATTACTTACACTAACACAGGTTTTCCTGATATCTTAGGGCTGTTCAAAACTTCAGTCATGGCTTGCTTTGTTTCTTCCATTCTTTCAACGTCACTGGAATCCACAACAAATATTACACCATAAGATTCAGCGTAGTAATTTCTCCAGATATTTCGAATTCGTTTTCCGCCTCCTAAATCAAAGATGGTAACTTCAAAGCGTCCCTGTTTAAGATGAATTTTGGAAAACCCAACCGTTGGAGCCACATCTTCAGGAGACTCTGTCAGGGTTCAAAGAAGAAAGCTTTCAGTTTTAAAAAGGATTTTATATTGTGATTTGTATAGCAAAATTTATATTTCAAAAACATGGAGCAAAACCTTCCTGTTAAATGGCCCAATATTATTAACCGCATTTTTTTTTTTCATTAAGATTTCCCCTCTTCTCAGGTAATTTTAAATTAACGCATTAGTCTTTCAACCAGTTACTTTACATTCATTTAAACAGGAGCACTGGGGCAGGGAGGGTAGCGGTGGGGAGGTGTGGAGGAAAAGAAAGGAGCCAAAAATGCAATTTTTAATCTTTAACACCACAGTTACATTGCAGTGATGTTCAGTGTATTGCTGTGTATATTCACTTCCCCCCTCACCACCACCACTCTCATCTGAACAGTTATACAGCATTTGCATGGTATTAATTCAAGTTTGAGAAGGAAAACAAACAAAGGAGTTCATGCATTATGGCCTGTGAACCCTTGTGCTCTGCCAAATTTATTCTTCATACTTCGTTGTCACCAAAACAGCTTCAAAAGTTCAAACTAAGGGCTGAGATGAAGTGACTGAAACCATGTTCTTCTGAGATGTAAACCACTGAACTCACTTTGTTCAAGAACAGATTTCAGCCTTTGTTTATTTTTATTTTCTCTTTTTCTAGTTTGCCATGCAATATGTTAAAACTACTACAGCTTTATATTTAAAACTCTTGCTCACTGTCTGCCTTTCCTGAGGGCAAACAAAGCCTGTACTTGCCTCACACCACTAAGCTGTCTCTGCAGGGGTGAGTTAATTGGATATCTGTGACTGTGTAATGTAGCTTGGTATGCATAAGGCAAGAGAAACAGATGTAAAATTCAGCTTGTTGAGAAGAAAAAGTGAAGGCATGGCCGTGCTCTGAAGGGTAGTGCAGAAGGTTGTGTAACTCCACACCAACCTTCTGCTATCCTTAACCCAGCTGAGACAGGGATGCAGAACAGACCCTTGGCCAGAACCGTGCAAGCAAGAGAAGGGTCTGGGACCCCATTTGTGAAAAACTGCAGCTTCAAAGCTCAAGAGACTTTATTCTGAAGAATGTTTTGCACTGTGAACCAAAAGTATTTGCTTTCACAAGAGTCAGCAATGTGAACATGAGGGTTGGTTAAAGGGGAAAGTTATTGGTGTTGAATATGAGGGGATGTTGCTGAAACATCTGCTCCTACTGAGTGGTGAGGTCTCTGATAACAAACAGCCCTCGATGTAAGAACAGGAGGTGCTATAAAAGCTGCAGATCCATTCTGGTAAATAAGACTTCAGTGACCATGTTGGTTTACTTAGATTTAAGAGTACTAAAAACCGAGACTGACAGCTGGGTTTCAGCAGACAAATACAACTGCAGTCCCCTTCTACAGGCTGTATGACTGATGCACAGCCAGAAGTACTGGTTTTATCAATTCTGAAGTCTAAATAAAGGTTCTAATCTCTGCAGATCCTGTTATAGAAAGAAAAAATAATCCATAACTGCTTTATAAGGCAACTATTTAATCCCTGGGAAGCAGTAACAGAAAACAGAACTATTTGTTCCTTGAGATTCTGTCCAGAAATACCCGTCTGTAAATCACTTTTTCCCCAGAAAAATAGGACCTGAAGAACAGTCACATTTAACAAATAAAGGTATTAAAGTTGATTTTGAAACAGAATGGAAAGCTAAATAACAAAACAGTCATGTTTGCAGGGCAAAGATTCAGGAATATGGGAGAATATTTGTAATTTTATTCATGTTTTCTTACGTAAGATAACACAAGTAAACAGAAAGTCGAGGCAGAGTCTACAAGTCTGCCAAAAGACTATTAAGCGCATTCTTGTTATTGCACAAGATGAAAATTATTTACAAAGACAAACCCACAAGTGGAAGAAAAAGAAAACCCACAGAGAGTTTTTGTTTTCGTAAGCACAAATTTTATCTCTAATTATATCCTGCTTCCATCTGTCATTGGCTGGTGCAAAGTACCCTTCAAAATCAAGTGGTCTCTTACTGACAATTTTCTAGGAACTAACTTCAGTGCTTTCCTGGTGATAAATAATGATAAAAGATATGCATCACTAGAACCATCCTCGGTGTTATTATACCCACACAAGCAATTTCCTTCTTCTGAACTTTTTCCTCATTATATACACTGATTTTTATACAAAATTTACTGATGTATGCGGGTTACTGGATGGTCACCTGAAATCAACTTCAGCACATGCACACAAGGAAAAAAGAAAAAAGGCAAGTCCATTGGTTGTACTGTCCATTTTAATGTGTACACCAAGATGTGAAACACATCATTAACCAAAATATTGTGTATCATAGCAACAATTCAAAGTATGTAATTATTAATTAGAATGTGGTCTACAGCCTTCAGCAACCAAGGAAGGTTTGCTTGTAGTTAGAATGTGCCTTCAAGGAGTTACTGAATGAGTGAAAAAAACTAACTCTAGTCAAAAAATACCCCATGATGCTCATGAAAACAAGAACCCAGAACATATTTTGTTCCAGTTTAGCATTCTGCACAGTTTACAGTACAGTGGCCAACTCAAGGCACATAAGCATCAAGGTACTCTGATTTCCAAGATAACAAAACACCTCTGTGGACTATTATTTTCTGTTTCAGTGGACTAAAGGCTCTAACCCTGCACTGTCCAAGGCCTTAAGAGGCAGCTTTCTCTGTGCTATCCACCTTGCATCTGTCAGCTTTGAAAACGTTGCAAGCAGAAAGGCAGCAACCTTGTTGAAGTGTCACTGACTTGTTCCACCTTAGCCCAGCACGAGTTAACTGCAATGGCCACTGAGCAGGAGTAGAGCTTGCCTTGCTCCTTCTCCTGAGCATAAACCACATGATTGGAAGCACTTACATTTTCATTTACCCTGGCATGACTTGTCACACAAAAAAATCAGCATCTCTTATGTTTTAAAGGTAAGACTCCTTCATTTTTCTCTCACTTTCAGGTCTTCACACGACCTGCAACCTGCTCACTTTGGCAACCAAACCTATACCACTTTAGATGGTACAATAATCAACATTTTCTTTCAACAATATAGGAGGGAGAGATAAAAAAAGAGATGAAGCAATATTTTCAGTTTTGAATGATCAAAAATTGGGAATGATACTCTCTCAGTACTCCATTTAGGTAATAAATTAATTGCTTACCTCCTTGAATTCCTCGGACTGTAGCAGTTTTACCAGCATTATCAAGACCCACCATTATTAGTGTCACCTTCCTCCATAAGTATGAAAAAAAAAAAGAGAAAGATATTTAAAATCTATTTTTCCCCCTCTAGCAAGACATCACTTATTTTATTTTTTAATACAAGCACAGCAAAATACCACCAATTATTAGAAAGAAGAGGTATCAAAATACCAAGGAGTAGGAATCCTTACAATTGTGTATCTGGTGTTCAATATGTCAAATCATCAGATTAGACAGAACATCAGAACAAAGTATGAAATGAGAGGACTAATACTGTGGTCTAAGTTCCTTATGAGACAATGATTTTGCTTTCAACTTGTATTTGCCTGCTGCAATTTAATTTCACGGTACTGTAAATTTTATTTGGTGTGGTCATGGTCCCTTTAACAATTTCTGTAATTTCATTGCCATTCCCCTGTATTTTTACCTTCTCTCTGCCTCAAAGTTGTTCCTATATTAGAAATGTATTCCTGTCTCCATCAGTACATCCAAACAACACTGTGCACTCCACAAGACTAGTGTAGACAACACCCAGGAGATCCTGTGAACACACAGCACTAGTGCTTTCCATGCCTTTGTTTCAAGCAGGAGCAATCCAGACTGCAAATGTGCAAACCAGTGGTACTGAGGGTACACAGTATATCATTAAAATGGGATACAGAAGGATAGAAGGTTTCTATCCTTCTACCAGGATAGAAATAGGAAAAGCCTATGTATGTGTATGTCTAAATTCATCCTCTCATTCACAAAGAGCAGTCATAGGAATTTGTTCAATTTTATGGCCCAAAAGTGAAGTAATACTAGAAACATTATAATTTCCAGACTTAAAACTGTAATAGTATCCAACATGAGGTATAATTCATGCAAGTTCTTTCAGAAGAGCTAAAAACGTCAGAGAAAAGAACCTAAGAAGCAACAGGAGGATCATAATAAATTATACTTTAACAGTAATCTAAAATCAGAACAGTCTCACAATTGTCTCCAACACAGTGGTGGTGTCAGAAAGCTGCTCAGTCCAGTATAGTTCTTTCAACAGCAGCAACAAAACTATGTAGCACTGAAGAAAAGAACAAATCCTCCTACATAAGTGCAAAATACAAATAAGTTTGGTGTGCCCTTTACTTCCCTTCTCCATATTTTGTACACAGTTTGAAATAAACTACGCACGCACTATCTGTGCATCTCTGCTAATTGGGGGAAAAAGCATGCAGGATGTCAAAGTAACAGAAACAAACAAGAACAGTAGAATTCCTTAAATGAGAATGGATCACCAAGCTACTCACAAAAGGTAGTACTAAGATACAAACATAATAGCAAGAAAACTAGTTTTACCCTGGGGCTATATTCTACCCTTGACAACAAAGTGCTGTAACACATTAAACTTCAGAATCTCAAAACACAGAAACTAAAACAGTAAGACAAAAACCAAACAAACTTTACGTAATAGTCCTGCCTGACCAATCACGTGGCTTTCTACTACGGAGTAACGACATCAGTGGACAAGGGAAGGGTTTCAGATNGTGTGTAGTAACAGGACAAGGGGCAATGGATTCAAACTGAAAGAGAGTCGTTTTATAAGATCAGGGAAAAAATCTTTACTGTGAGGGTGGAAAAGAACTAGAAGAGGTTTCCCAGAGAAATCATGGATGCTCCATCCCTGGAGGTGTTGAAGGCCAGGCAGGACAGAGCTTGGAGCNCCCTGCTCTCTAAACTGGAGATGGATTTGATGATGGGTGGACGAGGAATTGGTTGGATGGTCACATCCAGAGGGTAATGGTCATCAGCTCAGAGTCCCAATGGGCATCAGTGACAAGTGGTGTCCCTCAGACAATGTTATTTAATGACACAGATGAAGGGATCGAGTGCCCTCTAAGCAAATTTGCTGATGACACCAAGCTGAGTGGTGAGGTTTAGATTCCTAAGGACAGGATGCCATCCAGAGGGACCTGGACAAGCTTGAGTGGGTCCATGGGAATCTCATGAGATTTAAAGACCATGTGTAAATTGCTGCACCTGTGTCAGGGCAACTCCTGGTATTAATCCAGGCTGGGGGGAAAGGTGGAGAGAGACTATTTACAAGGGTGTGTAGTAACAGGACAAGGGGCAATGGATTCAAACTGAAAGAGAGTCGTTTTATAAGATCAGGGAAAAAATCTTTACTGTGAGGGTGGAAAAGAACTAGAAGAGGTTTCCCAGAGAAATCATGGATGCTCCATCCCTGGAGGTGTTGAAGGCCAGGCAGGACAGAGCTTGGAGCAACCTGGTCTAGCAGGAGATGTCTCTGCTCACAGTGGGGAGGTTGGAACTAAATAATCTTTAAGGTCCCTTCCAACCCAAGCCATTCTATCATTGTATGATAAACATTTTAGCAGCATCACACCACAATGCTCAGCTTGAGGAAACGGTATGTGAAAGACAGTACTTTGAACTTTATACTTTCCTGAAGTCAGAAACAAAGTACCTGAACTGGAGATGATTAACATTTCATTTTTAAGATCAGAAGATGTACTAATTCTCTCTTGGAGAAAAAAAATGATGGATTTTTGTAACTGAATTAAAAACCATGAAACAATGTTACAGTAAATGAAGTAAACCAGTTTGGGAAAGTCAGCACAGAAATGTAAAACACTTTCACATATTTACCTGACGGGTTCCTGCCACCGTTTTAACCAGTTGCAGCAATTGGCCATTAGATTGAACATCCCTCTTCAGCAGCCATCCAGAGCCACGACAGCTACAGAAACAGTGTGGACAGGCCACAACAATGCCAAAAGACTGGCAGAGAGACTGCAGAGGCCCAGTTCTTGTCTCTTCACAACTAGGAAGGATTAAAAAACCAAAAAAGCACACTTAGCCCCTATGTATAACCAAGGTAAGCCATTTCCATGTCTGTTCTGAGTGTGTTATGTTCAGTCAGCCCCATGACAGCCTCATTAGCACTTTTCCCTTTTCCATTCTCTCAAACTTGACCTGCCCCCATTTTACATATCTGGGTCTCAACACTGTAGTACTCACATGAAATTACAATGCAAGACAACTGCACATAAGGAAATCTGCAAGTGAGAGGGGCAAGACATATTAAGCTACAAAATTCCAGTGGTTGTCTTGCTAACACATCCCAGAGTTCTGCTGAGTGACAGAAAGTAAGGACCAATTTCAAGCATGAGTAAGGCTTACAAGAACATAACAGGATAAGGTATTTAAAGCAAAAAAAGAATGTCTCTACCTGCTAAGTATATTCATTTAACTGTCAATTTCTTTTACAAAAAAAGATCCCACAACAAGGAAGCTGGGTTGTCTAGTGAGCATTCTGAGGAACTGGCAACTATATCTAGTAATTGTCACTAAATTAAATCGAAGTATCAAGTACCTCCACCATTTCACAATCCCATTTTCTACTCTTTAAGCAAGAGAAAGACACGGAGAATATTGCTCTTTTTGATGGAATTAACAGCATGATCACATCCTTGTCCATTTCCTTGTATGTACACTCAACTAGGACACCGTAAAGCTTCCACAAACAATGCAGTCAAGTGCACAAAGACACAAATGCTTTAAAACTCCCTCAGTTATCCAAGCTACAAATAATCCTACTGCCAACAACCGCACTTGTTCAGGTAAAGGCCTTTCCCTGGCAATCTTTGGGCAATTTCACTTCATGAGTCCAAACCCACAAGCACCCTGGTAGGATGATTGCTGTTTGTTTGTTTTTGTTTTTTTTTTCACAGTAGCCTGTATGATACTTTATTATTCTGGCTAAAACACCGGGGGATAACAAGCAAATATTTTGGCTATTACAGGACAGTGTTCCACAGCATCAAGGCTTTCCCTCTTCTTCACTCTGCCCTTCCTCCCTCTCCCCTGAGGCTGGCATGGGCAAGAGGCTGAGGGGACACAGCCAGAAAAGACATCCCCAGTCGGTGGGAGGGATGTTCCATACCATACAATGTCATGCTCAGCAAAGAATCACTCAGGGAAAAGAGAAGGAAAGGGGAAATGTTGCTCGTTATTGTGCCATTGGCTGTGTTGAGGCCCAGCTTTCCAGAACGTGGCTGCCCACTGATGGGTAATGATTAACTGACCATGCAGCTTTTGCTTTCCCCACTAAACTGGCATCATCCCCATCCCCGAGTCTTCTCCTGTTCCTTCTATGTTCTTCACATCCAATCTAAATCAAGAAAAGTGAAAAAAAAAATTAAAATTGAGGAACTACCTCTAATAAACCTATGTTGCTCCTAACAAATGATGATGATTTACATAATTTATACAGGTAGGAACCAAGACCTCCTCCTGATCTTATGAAGCTGCTGTGTTCAAGGAGGCCTTTGTGTGGATTTGCTGTCATTCAATGTCTGAAATAGGTCAGATTTCTTTCGAAGCAGAGACATACTCTTTAAACATTTATATTCCATTTTCAGAAGAGAACCTGAGCCTGGCTTCTCCACAGGAGAGCTGAGCATGTATGAAGAGCAGAGAAATTCCTAAAAACGGGAGCAAAATGATTATAACTATTGCAAGAATTAAAATCGGGCTTTGAAGAACACAAAACAATCCAAACAACAGAAAAAAAAAAAAAAAAGCCCATATGCAGAGGGGTGCCTCAACCCACAAGCAAGTACCAACAAAGCTAACTTTGAGAACACAGCTACAAAAATTTTCAGCTGGTTCTACTGAAATACAAAATGCAACAGCTCAGTGAACAAAATGTGCCATTGTTGCTTTGTCAAACAACAGAAATGTAACATTTTCAGTGCCCGAGTATCCCCCCAGAACAATTCCCATCCCACATTATGCAGACTGTCTAGGTTTGCAAAATGTGACAAAATTGCTCTTGAAGACATGCATGGCCCATAGCATTCAAGTGGGATTCACGAGGTGAAGAAAACTTGTGAGAGAGTGAAGAGCGGAGGAATCTTGTTTAAATATGAAACCGTACAGGAGGGTGGGCAGGAAGCAACAACTAAGGTAAAAATGTTCACAAACATGCCACTATAGGAGAAAAGGGCACTCAACGCTGCTGAGAAAATCACGGTAGGGAGGCAGATCACATTGTGTTCTGCTAGTCTGGAGAGACCTTATCCCTGAAATATGTATGGAACTTAGGATACCTGGTTTATATGCTCCATTAACAACATTCAAAACCTGATCCAGATTCTACCTCTGTCAGCTGAGACCCTTTATGCCGTTGAGGTCAAATAACACCAGCTTGGAAACACGTAAAAAAAAGCAGGTAAGCCAGGACACATCATTCATGTGTCAGGTCAGCACAAACTGCCAAACGACCGAGAATGTCAAAGATCCCATTTTAATGCAAGAGAACAGAAAAGGTGTAGTATACAGAAAAACATGACNGCTCCATTAACAACATTCAAAACCTGTTCCAGATTCTACCTCTGTCAGCTGAGACCCTTTATGCCGTTGAGGTCAAATAACACCAGCTCGGAAACACGTAAAACCTTGCAGGACACACCACTCATGTGTCGGGTCAGCACAAACTGCCAAAGGACCGAGAATGTCAAAGATCCCATTTTAATGCAAGAGAACAGGAAAGGTGTAGTATACAGAAAAACATGACAGATAAGTGCATTAATTCCTAACACACCAGATTAAGATCAAGAGCTACTCAGCAGCCTGTAAGATATGAATCACACACACAGAATTACACAGAATATTCTGAGTTGGAAGGGACCCACAAGGATCATCGAGTCCAACTCAACACTGTCTCCCTGGCGGGAATCGAACCCGGGTCTCCCACACGCCAGGTGGGGACACTTACCGCTGTACTAAAGTGGATTTCAAATATGGGATCCAAAGGAATGGGTACCAGCAAGTCCAGCATCCAAAGGTACCTGATGAACCTTTATCTGCTTCCATATCAAGGCACAAAACGGGCACCTTTTACACATTTTATTGTCAGACACCACGTTAAATGTTATACCCTCAGCAGAGGCTTTTATAGTAGAGAACTTCTCTCAGTCACATCAAGCTTCGACGTTCTTTGAAATGTAATTAAATAAATCATTTCAACCTGACACTCCTCATAGAGTTTAATAATTAAACTTCATTTAACTTTAACGTTCCTTGTCGGACCTATCTGAAACTTAACACAGAGACGCATTATTTTAGTTGCATTATGTTGCATTCTGACCAGCAAACCAAGTGACTGAGCAGTGAAGGCGCA
The DNA here is from genome assembly GCA_013390025.1 of Pitta sordida. Classification (NCBI taxonomy): domain Eukaryota; kingdom Metazoa; phylum Chordata; class Aves; order Passeriformes; family Pittidae; genus Pitta; species Pitta sordida. The sequence goes on from WEKX01001531.1 coordinate 169,482, forward strand.
TTCAGCAAAACTCTGTGTTCACCCACCCTTTCTGCCGAAACCGCAGAGTTAAAACAGCCGCCCGAGGAGCAGCAGGGAACTGCGCCGTCCCCGAAGGCCGGAGCACGCAAATACTTGTGCGAAACACCCCCGGGAGCACCAGCTCTCCCGCAAAGAGAAGGCACAACACACCAGCAGCAGCTCCTGCTCCCCAGGGAGAAGCGACGCTCCAGCCCCGACAGCGCCGGGGCACGTTCCCTTCGCTCCTCTCTCCCACCGGGGCAGCGCCTCGGGGGTTTACGGGCACAGCTGGTCACTCAAGGCGCGCTGCGTGACGCCGCCGAGCCCGCCCCAGACCCGAATTCCCGGACCCGAATTCCCGGCCCCTTCCCTTCCCTTCCCCTCCCGTCCGCTCCCGCTCACCGCAGCCTCCGGCTTTAACGGCCGCGCGCGGCCCGGCCCCGCCACGGCGGGGGGAACCCGGCGATAGC
>WEKX01001531.1:170008-238025 GCA_013390025.1 Pitta sordida
GGTGCCTGCCGGTGCTGGCCGTGGCCATCGCCCTGGCGGAGGCGGCGACCTGTGAGTGAGGCGAGGCGGGCGGGGGGAGGTCGGGGCGAGGAGCCCCCGGGGTTCGGCCCCTGGAACTCGGGGCCGCCGCTCAGGGCTGGGGAAAAGGGGGTTCCCGGGCACGAGGAGCCCTCGGTAGATCGCGGGCTCGGGAGCGGCGTTATTGTGCAGCCCGGGCAGGCGGCCCGGACTGTTTTTACGTGTAAGTTTAGGTCTGTCAGGCTAGGTAAGAGCTACTTGCTCTCACAGAGTTTTAAAAAACACCAACCAAACAACGATCAAGTCTTGCGTCTTTAGAAAACAACGTCTTTGAGCGTAGTAGTGAGAGAAGACAACCTATGTGGAACAAGAAAGCTTGTTTCTGATCTGTTTTCACTAATGATTAAACAGAAGAGGAACCCGATGTTTGCCGTTCAGACTTCTGCTTGAGTGCTAGACTCTCTGACTTAGGAAGGGAACAGTATCAAAGTTCATTTTAAAACTTTTTTTTTTTTAACAGGTCCTAAAAATAAACATTCTAATGAATATTTCATAACGTTCTTATCTCCTGTTTTCATCATATTTTCGGTTCCATGTATCTTCTCCACTGCATACTTTATCAATGTCTCTTTTCCCAACAAGGGGAAATGAGAAGTTGCCCTGCTCAGTTCCATATAGTCTAGTTCTCTGTCCCTTTCTCTGAACAGTGCCGAGGATTTCTGGAATTGTGGGAGGACAGGAAGAGAACACAGCTTAATAATGCACCTCATGCCGTTCAATAATAAGGAAAGTTGCCTGTCTGCTGGTTTTAGTGAAGTTGCATTTGGTCAAACGTGCAGTGAGGGACAAGCTTTGTAAAAGATGGAGAAAAGAGATGACTTCATTTTGTTGGCTGCTTAAAGCTCATGTCACTGACGGGAATTTTGTGATAGTCTGGTCACAGGAATTATGGAGCTGCTTGCAATATGACAGTATCACATGTTTATTCAGTTATGGTGTCTCAGTTTCTGGGAGAGAGCAGCAGTAGTCTACAACTGCTTTAGATAAGCAGCTCCAAGCTATGCCGAAGTGCCCCACTTAATGCAGGTTTATGGTTGCAGCTACAAAAAAAAATCAGCTGTAAGAAACCACTGGATCTCATCCTCTCCCATAATTTTTTAAAATTATTTTTTTAAAGTAACTTTACTTATAAATAGGTGCTCAGTGAGGAATTGCATAACACTTCAGAGAAAACCAAGTGAAACACACTGAGTGCATTAAGGGTTAACTGTTGTTTTGACAGGGTCAGAAGAGGTCTGGAGTTTCCTGTAATCAAACTGGCAGCAGCAGTAGTCAGGATTTTTTTTTTTTTAATAGAGGCCCTATCATAATCTTTTAATTAAAGCACAGATTAATAAATACACTGCTAATTCTGTGCATGGGAATGGAAAGAGTTGCACTAAACCCTGTGGAATTCATTTTGATTTACATGTTTTATTTCAACTTGGAAGTATGTAACGGGAAATCAGGATAAACTGCTGTGATGTAGGGGAAGAGTCCCGTTTCCATTACCTCACTGAAGACATGAGGTGGAAGGTGTTTGGGTGTACTCAGAGTTTTCGTGTGGTTTATGTACTGTTAAACGGTGTGAAAATGATGATGATGTAGCTAAAGGTCAAAACAAGACTGTTTAAAGTCAGCTTTAAATTAGGCCTCATCTACAGCACAGAGCCTCTGCCCCAAAGCTCTGTCAGCATGTTTGTGTTGGTTTTCCTGGGTATGTTTTCCAGTGCAGCTGGTTTTCAGGAAAGGTCCCATGAGTTCTTTCTTGTCCTGTCATCTCACTGTGCTTTTTGCCAGTCTCCCAGCAGACGTATGTTAGTGGTGGATTGAGAAACAAGGTTTATGGGCTCCACAGTTGCGGTTTCCAGTTCATTGCTCCTCCTCTGCACAAAACGTGTAACAACCAGAGAATCCAAATCCTGCTCTTGAAATACATTGTTATCAGCACTTCTTGAGATACACCGCTGGCCTACCTTAAGGATTGTGAAAGTGGAAGACAGTAGGAGAAGACAGCAGGCTTGAATCATTTTTTTTATATCAAGAATGAGTTCCTTTAAGGATCAGACTTCACAGAATCACAGAATCAGTAAGGTTGGAAAAGACCATAGAGATCATCAAGTCCAACCTATCACCTGTTACCCTTACAGAGTTCTTTCCAGTCTCCAGAAAGAGCGGCACATGGATCATCATGTATATAAGAAATAATCAATCACCAAATACCAGACTGCTGATACACTTATTAACGAGGGAGGACAAAAGCTGACTTCTGCTCCTTGCACTTCTAAGCAACTTGCTGTTATCTCTCTGAGATAAAGATGCGCTTCCAAACTTTGGAGGTGTGCTGTAGTACATGCACCCTGTGCTCAGGAAATCTTACCTATTGCCTTACCAGTCAAAGCAAATAGATTAGTTTGGAGTTACAAACTCATCCCACATGAAATACATTTACGATGCAGTCACAGAAAGGCTTCTTCAGGTTGTTATCGAATGTTGCAGCAATACAGAGTGCTTCAGTTGTGTTCCCTGCCACTTGATAGAGACCTTTAAAGAACGTATTTAGGATTGTATGGTTTTAGTTAAATCTGTCATCTAAAAGCCATTCTTGATTCAGGCTCTGGGCCTCATTAGCAGCTCTTTCTAGTAAGCTTTCTAAGTTTTTTTCTTTTCTGTTAGTGCGCTGAAGTGGGAGGATGTTCTTTTGACACTTGGCTGCCGGTGTGTCTCAAGAAGGTGCTCTGGGTTTGAGGTGATATGCTCTCCTAAGGAGACTGCACTGACTGTGCTTGAATTGGTCTTCTCTGCAGGCCTGTGATGGATACGTGTGTCCCCAGCTCTGATTTGCACTGCAGGTGTCATGACCCTCACACAATTGTGCTCGTCTGAAAGGTTAATACGTCCAAAAATTAAACGAGGCAGCCTGATTTAGTTGGTGCTTCTGTAGTGTTGTGTGCTGTACGAAGAACACTGAAACAAACAGACTTATTTCCTTTTTAGTATCATTTCTCAGCTCACTCATTTGTTCACCTTTTCTGTAAAAGTCAGTGAAATTACAATAAGAAGGTACATGAAAATTAAGTAACTACACATAATGTGATGGATCTGAAATGTAAATGTTAGCTAGGATTCTATTTTATCCTGGTAAATTGTGAATGTATTCGTAGGTTGCCTGATATTTCTCAGGATACTGTTCTCACCTTTTACTTTGTCTTTCTCTGTGCAGTTCTGAAAAATAAAATTACATGAATGTTAATTACATAGTTTGCCTGATTTTATAAGACGTGTTTTTGGTCTGACACGAGTTAAATAGCACCAGAATATTTACTCCCAGATCACTGAAACTGGTAATATAAAAGGCTTTGCAGCCCTTTTTGCATTTGTTGGTCAGATATCTCATTTTGTCCTGAGTATGAGATTTAAATTATGCTTCAGGCATAATACTGCACAAATTTTTTTGATGACTCAGGATTTTTCTCTTTGATCAGGAAGAACTACCCCGGATACACAAAACACTCCTAGGATTTCTTGATTACATTTTTCAAAATGATACCAAACATCAACTCCTGACTAAGCATCTAATTCAGAATTTTCTGTTGGAGTCTTACGTTTTATCAGTGTTTACAACATTTTTCTGCTGTTAACAAACCCCAGATAAATAATAAGAGCTTTGTTTCTCCAAAGTTGTATCCCAGCAGTATGCCTCTCAGTTCCTGGTGAGGAAACGTCGGGCAAATTCTTTTATGGAAGAGAGTAAGAAAGGAAATCTAGAAAGAGAATGCATTGAAGAATTATGCAATAAGGAAGAAGCCAGGGAAGTCTTTGAAAATAATCCTGAAACTGTAAGTATTTTATGAATATCTGTGATGGAGTCTGTAGTTCTTTGCCAAGGGAAAGCTAGAAGTACACAGAATTCACACATCAAAGCTGGAAGAACCCTACCATGCAGACCAAGAGGTGATTTGAAATTCTTTTGTGTATAGAACCGACACAATTAATAATAAAGAGTGTATAAGCAAAATGAATAGTTGAGTAGATATTATTTTAGTTTCTAGTCTGGGTCACCAGTTTTAGACCACACTTGTCTGCAAACATTCCAGGTGGGGAAACTCTGCTGTCTGCTCTGAAAGTTTTACACAAAGGATCCATGGCAGTGCAGCACTTTGAATGAAAGGGTTGGATACATTACCGCAAGATTTTTTCCAAAGTGGAGTGAACTCTGTTCCTCAGTTCATTCCCACTGCACATTGCTGAGTATGTAGTACATATATTTTATTTAACTTTTTACTACAAAAGGTTTATTATATATTGCAAAAAATATCAGTTCCAGGTTCTGTATTTGATAGCACTGGTTGTATTTGGCTATATGTACTACATACTGATTGTTAAGTTTAAATAGTTTCAGTAATCAATGATCAGTTGCTTTTAAGCATTTTTGCAGTAGTAACACTTTCCATTTTATTTAGAATTAAGTGCATGTGAGGAGTTAAAACCTGTGTTTTATTTATTTTACTTTTTAAAAAAAAGAATTGTTTATTTTAGGTTGAAGAAGGGAAATAAAGGAGGCTGCTCTGCCTCCAATAACAGCATCAGACATGATCCTTCCATTTAAAAAGAGAAAATTTCCAATGTAATTTTGCAACCCAATTAAATTTCATTGCCTTCACTTTGCAAGTGTCCAGTTCAGTATCTTAATCTCTCCATCGAATCTTGTGTGTCTTAAATAATCTACTGATGTAGCCCAAACAATAGTGACAGAGAAAACTTACCCTGTAGCTTATGAGTCAAAATAACTTTTTTCTTCTTTTGCGCTTCTAATACCAATATATTTTTGAACATTTTCAGTGTTCTACTTCGCTCTAATTTTATCTACCTGAAATTATTCTTACTGCTTGTTCTTCTTTTCTTTCTGCAGGAGTATTTTTATCCCAGATATTTAAGTAAGTACAAAACCCCCTAAACGAATGTAGCGTATCATTCCCCGGTTTTGTCGTTGGGATAATACCTTTTAGTTATTCTGCCCATAGCTCTTGTATGATTTCCATGCTGATTACAATGCACAGAGTCTCCTTGGCAGCTCTGTGTGTTGGATCCTCAGTGCAGCACCACTCAGAAGGTTGGTCTGTGATCAGCTGCCCTTAACGTGCCCAGACAAGTTCTCTAATTCAAGGCTGTCGGAACAGGCTCTTTGAAGATGAATAAGCTGTTGTGATTTCAGTTTAAATGAGTGTTGGTATCATAAGCAGATTGTGTGGGTTTGCATTTGCAGGCTGCCTGGCTTCCCATCGAGCAGGGGCGTTCAGGGTTGCTGCAGTGACTCCAGATTCCCCAGCTGACCTGAGGGCTTGTGTGAAGGGTGAGTGCTGCTGGTAGATGGAACACACATACATGGCTAGAAAGCAGTTCACATAGACAGAAAAAGAGACAAATAACCATTTAACTCTGGAAAACTCAATAATCTAAAACAGAAATTGGCAAAAATTAGGCAAGACAGAGCATTTTCAGAGAAAGCTGTTTGAGTGACTGGTTTTAACTTTATAAAACATCCTGGAAAAGAGAGGTGATTAACTGCAAGATGGAAGGCAGAATTCTGCTAGAAACTCAAGTGTCCTACACCAACCCATTAATGTTCCCCAGTATGTCCTCTGTACTCTAATATGTCTTTAACAATTAGGCCTAACCCTTTGCATCTAGCAAGTCAAGTTCTGTTAGTTAAGAGTCTGTCTGATTAATTCTTTCTGCCACTCTTTGGTCCATAGTTACCCTGTAACCCTGCATGAAGTGGGTAAGATTTGAGTTTTTCAGCTGGTAGTGTTATGTGGAGCACAGTCATTGGGCTCCAAACAAAAATTCACAAAGCATGAAACCTGTGATGTTTCTCAAATATTTCACTTTAATGCCTATACATTCATAAGTCCAGTGTGAATTGTGTCCTTTCTAGTAAATTGCCAGGAAGCAATTGTTACCATATTCCCTACTTGTCACAGTTTAAACATCTCTCTAAACCTCTTAAACTTTTACAGCCTGGTTATATCAGAAGAAACTTTTCAGTTTGTTTGGATAGGGATACTTAACCACCTGACACTGGTTTTGTCACTGAAAACAATGGAAGGCGAAAAGAAAATCCTTAATAATGACACTGCGCGTGGTCATGGATGAACATATTTTCCAGATCACTTGGCCAACGTGACTGCTGTCACAAGCTAAAATGTGCTCCCATTCATATCACTCTTTCTCACTCATTAGAGGTCCCAGGAGGGAAGGATTTAGCAGAGCTGTGTGAATGTGCAGGGTTTCTGTAGGACCTAGTGAAAACAACTAGATTACCTGATGGTTATTGTATTTCTCCATTTCGGTTCACATTATAAAATCAAATTAAATAAATGTAATAGTTTAATAATAGTTATTGATCGATCACTAGGATAAAGGAGACGCGTGTATGCATAAAATTTTCAAGTGTTTCTAAGGCTTAAATAGTCAGTCAAATTTAATCACATTTCTGGAGAGAAAGTGGAATTTAAAATTCCCATTAAAACTATATAACTTTTTAAAAAAATGTGGTTTTACTGCGACACCAATATCAAAAATTATTTTTAGTTTTAAAAGTTTGATCTTTCTGAACTTACCAGTCCAAAGCGTTTTGATGTTGTCAAATGAAAAATCCAATTTTCCTAATAAGAAATAAATAAATCATTATGATTAAGTTTATAATATGTAATACAGTAAATAGGTTGAATCTCAAGCTGAAAAATATCAAGGAATAAAAACAGCAATGCAAGCAGAATTGAAAAATAATTCTTTTTAGATTTGTCCAAATTACTTATTTCAGAACATAAATAAGCATACATTTTACAGATTTCTGGATAAGCAATTCTAAAAATCAGTGAATAGATTGACTGTTTCATCCTTATCTAGGAAAGAAACAGAATATTTTCAAAATAATGGAATTTTAAACTTTTCTAATCCAAGGAGGTGTATAAGCTGAATCTAAGTCCCTAAACATCTTTATTCCATGAATCCACATATTTGTTTTTAAAAATGAACATTTAAAAATCCTTGCATTTATACCTATCATTCATCTGGGGACATAACCTCTTTGCCTATCCAGTCCTCTCCCTTCTGTCTTGTCTCCTTTGTCTGGTGTATTTGACCAGTTTACCTTTTTCCATTTGTTCCTTTCCTCAATTTTCTTTCCCTTTATATCCTTAATTCCCCTCATTCAGCCTACTCGTTTCATGCTGCCAAGCCAATCCATCTGCTCTCAGGCCAGGCTCTCACAAGCCGTCACCTCCTTTTCTCAGAAACATTTGCAGTTAAGTTTGTTCCGCACCTTGAGGGTGCCTCCCTCACATCTATGGCTTTGAAGTGCTTTGCTGATACTGAACTTCGATCACACATTTGTTCTTGGAGCTACAAAAGCAGTAAATAGTTACTTATTAAAAAATGTAAGGAGTTCTAGAACTTACATGTAAAAATTTCTGTGAAGGATCCATAAACTCCATTCCTTTTATTACTCCTGTGCAATTCCTTCTGTCAGTCTTCATTGCAGCTGGAGTTCTTTGGTCTGTACTGTGGCTATTACAGAGCATAGAGCACCTATTTTAGAGCTGCTCCACAGCTTTGGAGCCTGACTCTCCTCTGGACTTTTGGACTTACTTGGAGCAAAAGATAATCAGAAGTGGATTTAATTGACAAAGATACTTTAACAGATTTTGTTAAGCTTTCTTTGTCACAGAAGGCTAATCTTACAATTCTGCAGAATTCAGTTCTTTAGTTCTTTTAAGTGAAATAAAAACCGTTTAAGAAACCCAGTGAGCCTTATGTACAGAGTTGCAGCAAGTGTTTAATCTTCAGAAACTCACTTGCCTTTCATTATACTTTTTGGAATCTGAACATCACTGAATCCTTTCTACTTTTTGTTCTGCTGTATGTTTTTTAGGGCACAATGGGGCAGAGCACCATTCTTTAAAAACTCAAATACATCCTTAAAATGTAAGGCAGTGTCAAGGCCATTTGGTCACATCTTGCAGGGATTAGTATGGCTTAGCGAGTAGTTTGTCTTCTGGTTGTTTTCCCTCATCTGTCTGACAAAGAAAAAGTACCAGTGGATTTGTTTTTTCTCAGTCACTTGTAAGTTCTTGGTGACAGAATTCATACCAAGATGGTTGGGGGAGGTACTTCATATTATGCATCAAACCCTTTCCTGTTTCATGACAGGTACCTGTAGGAAGAAAAAAAGCACGTGTCATTCTTGACGATAAATAACACCAAATAACAAGTATTTTCAATGTTTTCAATCCCACAGAAATTTCAAACCAGTGCAGCCCTCTGCCATGCCATAAAGATGGATACAAGGATTGCATAGATGGCCAAGCCAAATATACATGTGTCTGTAAACCAGGATGGCAAGGACAGAACTGTGAAGAAGGTACAGTTTTTGATCTCTTATGATGTTAGCTCTCAGGAGCACAATTATACCTCTACTGTTATTGAATAGAATCACAGCTGGCCAATGAATGCCTTTCCCCTCAGCAGGGATTTTAATTTTGTTTTCCTTATAGATATAAATGAGTGTGAAGACTTAAATGGAGGTTGTAGCCACCGCTGTTCTAATTTGCCTGGAAGCTACCGGTGTTTATGTGAAGATGGTTACTTCATGCATTCCAACAAACGGGATTGTGGAGGTAGGAAGTGAGACTTAGGGAGAACATCATTTCATGGCTGTACACTGCCTGCTGACTAGAGAGAGGGAAGAATTTAGTCCAATAGTTCCAGAAATTGTCTAAGTCCATTGAAGGTTGTATTGCCTCTGAAAAATGCAGTCCTGCTTTAACTTGGCTACTCATTCCACCTGCAGCCTTACACCACTGCAAGCATGTCGTGGACTGCATCAAGGAGGAAAAAAAAATAGAGAAAATAAAGGAAAAAGGCTAGAAATGAGGCCCTTCTTCATTACTAGAGCACCATAAGCCATGTTTTTATCCCTAACCAGTTCCCCATACCCTTCAAGCATGCTGAAACAAGCGTCTAAAGTGATGTGACCAGCTAATATTGTTACCGTAGAAATCCTGTCTGCTTAATGTGGTTTAGGCTGAATCACTCCTAATTAGTGATGCTGCTCCTTTGGGAGTTTGAAGTTCATTGAAGAAGAAACTATTAACGAATAAAAAAATTCTCTTAATGGAGAGATTTGTCTTTTATTCACCCAGCATAATTTGTTTCTGTTCATGCTTGTAGCTGTTATTATTGACCATAACCTACGTGCTTCATTCCATTCCAGATAAAGACCGCATACTGACATAATTAGCAATTCTTACTGCATAGTTAGAAAAAAATACAACTTCATTCCAGTTTAATATTACATTTTACTGCCAAACTGTGACTACAGTTTTGGATAATGTAAAATAATTTAAGAGACTAAACTTGATGGCAGTCTTCTGTTGGGACTTTCTTTAGTCTATATGCTTTTGTGAATTAATAACTTCCAAAGAAATGCTACAGCAGCAGAAGATTGCATTTTTGTCAAAAAGGGGCAAGCAGATAAGTCTGTTAGAATCTCTGTAGTTCTTGGAAAGAGACTGGAAAATTTGGTTAAAAATAATCAAAGATAAAAATTGACCAATATGGCTTAGTACTCTGAGTGCTACTTCAGTGATTTGATAAACTGGATTTAAGAATTTCATTACATCCAACTGCTAAGTTATACAACTAGGAATTTTGAATACATGCAGTAACTGTAGAAAAGTATTCCAAATTCAAAGCAGCTTTGACTTAACAAGGCTCCAGTAGTCCTAGCAAGCCAGTGGCAGAATCTCTTCTCCCTGTGCAGCACCATTTCCACGACTACAAAACCACAGAGAAAACAAGAATGATCCCTGCTCATACAAGTGGGGATGAAGTACTACCAGGGATCTGATACTTTTCTGTCTAAAAGACATTTAATAAGATGGATGATACACGCTGAATCCAGTTGTCTGCTTTGTGAAAATGACATTGAAAAATTGGGAACAACACAGAAGATAGACGCTAAAATGGCTTGAGGGATAGACAGACAGTGAGGGACATGAACACCTGTCAGCAGAGCCAATTAAAAGACAGTTGTGACATTAATTGATTGTAGCATGGAAGAACCTCCGATAGGATTCTCTCTTGTCTTTCTGGATGTCTTTTTCTAAGCTAGAATTTTATTATGCAGCCTGGTTTAGTTTATTGGAAATCTGCAGACTGTTTCTTTTTCTGCTTTCCAGTTACCCACAGAACACATGGAAGAACAAGAAAGATAGGCAGACAGAGAGGGTTTTTTCCCTGAGGGCATGCAGAAGTGTCTTCTACCTCTGGAAAACTTTATGGCTATAGCTGTAGTCTGCTATGAAAGCATCGCAGCACTAGCAAGAAAGAGCCAGTTTGCCAGCCTCACTCAGTTTGCACAGTTTTGGATAGGATTAGGAAAAAATCAGGTATGCAAGAGTGTGACTTGGTTTCTAATAACTTGTTTGCATTTCCAGATATAAATGAATGTGTGTTACATCCAAACATCTGTGGGACAGCCACCTGTAAAAACACCCAAGGGAAATACGAATGTGAATGTGCTGAAGGCTACGTGTATAATTCCACTTCCAAGAGCTGTGAAGGTATTCCTTTTCCCCTAACCCCTCCCTTTTCTCTTTCATCCTCTCCCCTCCGCCTTTCTTTTTGTAATCCACTGCTATCCCAAACTCCAGCATCTCATCTAAAGGTGTATTTCCTAATCTTCACAGTGGTTATTAAATTATTACTCAAAAGTCTATTCTTTCAGAGGATCAGTGGGGCTATATTACAGGTAGTGTATACAGTTGCAATGACTTACTGCCAGACATTGGAGGGTTTATACTCCTGCATGGGGCTGTATGTCACTCTCAGTTTGTGGGAGCTCTTCTTTCCCACTGCAGAGAGGAGTTTCAGTCCAAGCTTTTAGACTGGCTGGCCTGTTTCTTTCAGATAACTTGGACCAATGTGTTGAGGATCTGAACATTAAAAACAGTGTACAGAATGCTCTAGTAAACATCATTGCAGTTATAGGGATGGAACATTTGATGTCAGTGTTTCATACATATCCCTAACTCAAGACAGGCTGCAGCAATTAAAGAGAGGAATTAAAAATCACTAACTTTTTTTGTAAGTTAGGAAGATTTATAAGGAGATAATCATCAGAAGTGAAAACTATGCTTAATCAAGTTGTCTCAAAAACCTAAAATCCTTGTTTTTATCAATCTTTTTAGGTGCTTATTTAGTTCTCATGGCCAGAAGCTCAGTCTCTGTCCTTTGTATGTCCTTAGATTTCAGATATTGGAAAGGCTATTTCACTGGGGTCAGTGAATTCCATTTAACACAACATTCTACTAATCCTTCCTAGGAGTATCTACTTATGTTAGAAAATAACAGCGTTAGAGTGAACTGATCTCCACTCCAGGCTGGAAATGGCAGCATAGCAGTTCTCTGAAAGGTTTTTTTATGAAGGCCTTGTGTGTAAAATAAACTGTTTTTAAATATCCAAAGAAAGAGCTATGAAAAAAGGGGCTGCACCAAAAGAATCTCTCCTGGAATGAAAAGTATTGATAACTAGCAGAAATAGCAGGAAGCCATTCATTCACAGACGGTACTAAAATAACTTTTCAAGTGTTAAAAGTATTTGCATAATTGTCCTGCACTGTATCTTATTTCTTTCTATTTATTAAAGTTTCTGCTTAGTACACTGCAGAAATTAAATTCCAGTTGTAGAACACAGATGAAAGTTCTTAAGAGTTTTACAAGGAAGAGGAATTTCCTACATTGATGGTTTTAAGCAAAATATACCAGTGACTGGTTTTTATTTTAAATGCTGCCTTTCTGTTGCTGTGCAAAAGGACACAAAAGTAGCTTCTTTCTGGTCATGAATCTTTTGCTTCATGGCTTTTCACACAGGTTTTTATAACAAAGCTCTGCACAGTGGTAGTGATTACATATTAAGATGTCAGCTCTTTGCCCAGTTACCATGGGATTAAAGTGCTACTGACAATTTTATGTTCCCTGTGTGCACCAAGCTGAGAAAAACTTCACAGTAATTAGTTTAATTCTTGCTCTTCTTAGTATTTTCTTCAGATAAATTCAATTTGATGCAACCCATATAATATAACCCATATAAGCATTGCTTTTCTGCTGAAACAGGATTCCAGGAGGTTGCAAGATGTGGATGTTAAAACAGGGAAAGTCTTACCTCCTAGAAAGAGATTATGCGGCTAAGCTTTTAGACCTTGTTGTAACCACATTAAATGAGTCACCAAATCCTGTCTAAGGACAGGATTGTGCAGACTGCCAGGAATATAACCTCACAGAAATGCTAAATGACATTAGCTTTTCATTGTCATATTGCATGTAGGTGGCCAAATTGAATTATGCTTTCTAGAAAAATTGAGTTTTCATGCATTTATGCATATATCTTTATGATGACAGATACTATTAGACTGGTACAGAAAAGGGTTTAGTTTTTTTCTCCTCATCCATTCCTAGGAAAGTGTTGCTACAGTGCTTCATCCTTGCTGCTTTGGAGACAGTATGAGTGGAAGACACTTGTGCAGTCCAGTATTTATTTCATAGAAACCATACAATTTTAGACACTGAATTTGATTAACTTCTTACCCCTTTTGCAATTTCAAACAGTCTGCCTAAAAAAGTAGGTAGTGGAAATGAGTAAGTACAGTTAATGTGCTAGAGGGGTCTGTCTTACAGTGAGTATTGAGCAGATAAACCCAGCTGAACCCATATCTTAAAGAGTCAAGGTTTTCTTTTCCAAGATGAATTGTCTAATACACATAAACCCCTTCCTTCCCACATCCATGCATCACATTATTTCCTCTCTCTTTTGTCAAGAAACAGGGTGAAAAAAATGTATTTTAATCTTTGAAAAAATCCCTGCATGGTATAAAACATATTTAAATGCATGCATTCGTACAAAATTGTTTATTCCCATTAGAAAGGCCATTTGTTTAGAAATAAGTATTGCAGTTTCTTTAATCTGAGGCCCCAAATCACCCTTATTATAGTATCTTGTCGAGGAGAAATTTTGTTTGTTTATATATTAGAATTGTACAAGTTACATTGGTCTTTCACACAGCCTTTCATTTTTAAATTATTTACCGTGTGCAATGTAGTTAATAGAAAATGAAGTTCCTTGAGTTGATTCATTCACAGAATTACTAAGGTTGGAAAAGACCATAGTGATCATCGAGTCCAACCTATCACCTGTTACCTAACCTGTTGTCATCTTGCTACCAACACACCATCCTACCTATAACACACTACCCTAATATCTAGGTCACGCCACCAAGTACATCATCCAACCTTTTCTTAAAGACCTCTAGAGATGATGACTCCACCACCTCCTTGGGCAGCCCATTCCACTGAGAGATCACCCTCTCTGTGAAGAAGTTCCTTCTAATGTTCAGTCTAAATCTCCCCAATGCAGTTTAAGACTGTGTCCTCTCATTCTGTCACTTGTAGCCAGAGAGAAGAGACCGACACCCAGCTGGCTACAATTCCCTTTCAGGTAGTTGTAGAGAGCGATAAGGTCTCCCCTCAGCCTCCTCTTCTCCAGACTNCTATTGAACAGGACACGTTCCAACACTGAACCCTGAGGCACCCCACTAGTGACCGGCCTCCAACCAGACACAGCACCATTAACCACCACTCTCTGAGCTCTGTTATCCAACCAACTCCTGATCCAGTCCACTGTAAACCCATCCAAACCACAAGCCTCCAGCTTCACCAGGAGTTTGTTATGGGGGACAGTGTCAAAGGCTTTACTAAAATCCAGGTACACCACATCAACAGCTCTTCCCTCATCAACCAGGCGGGTCACCTGATCATAGAAGGAAATGAGATTGGTCAGGCAGGACCTTCCTTTCCTGAAGCCATGCTGACTAGGTCTGATCTCCTTACCCTCCTGGAGGTGCAACATAATTTTCCTTAAGATGATTTGCCATTAGCATTAGTTTGACTTAGTCACCTATTGCATTCCTGTTATTCCAAAGAACCTATCTTGTCCATTATTCCATTAATTTGTGTTAGTTTTCGGTCTGTCCCATGAATAAATCTTTGTATATTTCTGTTTCTCCTAGATATTGATGAATGTGCAGAAAATATTTGTGCTCAACTCTGTGTAAACTCTCCTGGAAGTTACAGGTGCTATTGTGATGGCAAAAAAGGGTTCAAGCTCTCTAAGGACATGAAGAATTGTGAGGTAAAACTGTGCTGTGTAAAATTCCATGGGGGAAATCACAAAGTTGGGTATTTCTTGATGACAGGATAAGTTAGATTAGAGAAAATAGGAAGCTTTTTGAGAAGAGATCAAAAATTGCTGAAGAAGTGCTAGAGTTGGCTCACAAAACAGGCCTGGTAGGGATTTGGATGCCATTCAGTTCATGCATGCTCATTTACAGGAGTCCTGTCAAAAGAGACTTGCCTTAGCCAGTCATCTTTATTCCCTGCTGCTTCCAAAATAAGCCTCAGCTTTCTCCTGTCATACAAATAATTTCTGTTCAGCATCCTCAGAGACAGAATGTTCCATTTGTCCGTATGTTCCCAAGTTTTTCTTAAACTCTACTAAAGTTTTCACTCACTATTTCAGAATTACTCTATGCTTTTCCTGTTTGGAATGAATTAAAAAAACTCCAAAACCCTGGATTGTTTTCCACAGCTCTCATTTGCCATAGCTTAAGAAAAAATTACCTAGTAATTCTTGCCAGTTGAAGAACATCCTGCAGTCAAAATTGGCTATTCTTGCTCAGTTTGAAATTTGACACTTCTAACTAGCAGAAAGTTTGAAACTCAGAGAATCGGGAGTCAAGGTTTCAAGTCCAAGGATTTTCTTGTAAGTAGTTCTCTGTATACTTTGAAAGGTGCAGGCAGGCTGAGACTTGTTATGTGAAGTGAGCTCAGATAACTGCCAACAAAAACACCATCTCTAACAGAGTATAAAAAAATTTGGCTTAAACTGCAGGAACAAGATCTAACACCAGTTCCAGTATCTGTGTATTGGAGATTGTGCTTCCTGAAGTTCAGTATCTGAACTGATACTGGCAATAATTATATTTCATTTTGCTCATCCTTGAAATAGTAACATTTAACAAGGCTAGAAGATGCTCTTATTTTCAATAATGTTATTCAAATGTGGTTAATTCTCTATCTGGAGGTTAGTTTCATGCCTTTTGATTGGGGAAAAAACAAGTTTAATCACCTGTAAATATGTGCAGTCTAAAGACTTGTGACACCAGCAGACATAAAATGAAGTGGCCATAAAATTCAAGATGGGCAGCTCTACATTTTTTCCTGAACCTAAAGGAATCAGTGTTTTACTTTTAAAATGAAACTGTAGATATTACTGAAGTGTAACACCACAGTTTCAGAAGATAATCAACAATGCCTCGGAATGGATACTTGACAGGTCTTTACTGAATGTTTTGCTAGGTTAAACATGCACCACACATAAAATAGACATTATTCCTGAATAGAATCATCTTTGTTTAAAACTTCAGGCAGGTGAATACGTGAACGAATAAGCACAATTTCCCCACACCATTGCAACTGAAGGTGGCTGTCTGTGATTACTCACGTTGACTTTGGCTGCAGCATTAGGATTAATCCCAGTTTTACATACTGTTGTAATTGCCAGAAAAAGTTACAGTTTTTCTGTAGTCTTAAGAGCTTCATATACCCACTATCAATTCTCAGAAATATTCATTCAGTGCTATTGCTTTTGTCAACATTCCTTTCCAGAGCTCAGATAGGACAAGTATATTCAAGGAACAGCCATATAGAAACATTTTTTATTAATCTATTACTTAATCCACTTATAAATTGTTTCTTTTTATTCCAGGTAAATGGTTCTAGTAGTACTAGAGATCGTTCAGCTATTAGTAGCTGTATATCAATATTGATAAGAAAAAATAAAAAGTGATAAGAAAAAATAATTTTTTAATAAATAATGAGATGCAATCTTCTCAATACACAGCTCTGGCACATTCCCTTCTAACACCTGATCAAATTTAGATTCTACAGAACTGGCAGTACCCCCGTAGGTGGGTGTAACACCCCCGGTGAAAGGAAAGTGCCTGATGGAAGAATTGAATTCCTAATTCAAACATTAAATATTTAAATATTAGTTTCAATCCACCAGATTGAAACATCCACTGTGTTCCAACCTGAATTATCCTCCAACAGTTTAAATAATGGACACTTCAAGCAAAAGCATAACCACACGCCTTCATTTGTACATAGATACTCAAGTTTTTTAAAAAATCCTCAAAACAGAGGTAAGCCATTAGTTCTTAAAGACAGGATACTTATGAGGCAACTCCTATTGCTGGCTGCTATCACAATGCATTAACAGCTCTTTTTTCCCTCTACCATTTCCAGTCTGTTACTGGCTGTATCCCGCTGAACCTTGAAAGGAATTATGAACTACTTTACCTGGCAGAGCAATTTATAGGAATTCCCGTTCTCTACTTAAAGTTT
Organism: Pitta sordida; assembly: GCA_013390025.1. Taxonomy (NCBI): domain Eukaryota; kingdom Metazoa; phylum Chordata; class Aves; order Passeriformes; family Pittidae; genus Pitta; species Pitta sordida. Next base: position 186,590 of record WEKX01001531.1, read on the forward strand.
AAATTGCCAAACGTCACAAGGTAAGCATTTGCTATTCATACATTGAAATTATGGACATTTGTGTCCATTAATTTTCTGAGGGTTTAGGAAGAGTGCATTGCATGCCTAAATTATATCACCATCTCCCCAGGGGTTAAGTTTAATGAGAAGTGGGTCCTATTGGTTTGTGGAGAAGAGAGCAAAAATATTGCTGCTTTCCTATGGCAGAAGCTTACTCCTCCTCTGGAGGAAAGAGCATGGGCTGGGAAAGGTGGGGGACAGAGATACAGACACAGAAAGGCATTTAGAATTAGGTATCAATGTAAAATTCAGAGGTTATAGAAATATAATTACTGTATAGCTTCCAGTTACATATGGGAACGGCTTTAGTTTGAATGTTGCTGCTGCTTCCCATCTGCTGTGGGTAGAAGCTGTGACATGCTGTGCACGCACTGCTGGGAAACAAAATCAGGCCGATGCTTCCCCTGCCCCTCCCCTGCTTCCTTCAGTGTGTTCCAAGGACACCGAGAGAGCACAGCACCTTGTCTAGAGCACTGCCTGTGTGATTCTCTTTACAGCTGTCAGAGCAATTGCTAGTGGTAGTGACCCCTTTATTACTCTTGGACTATTATTGCTGCAGCAGCTGAAATTGCAGTGTTCCTTGACTTAACTGACCAAACAATTTGAAACTAACAGCAGCAGCAGCTGTTGGGCTGTGATCCCCAGAGCCTCAGAACCTTACAGAAGAACATAAATACTGAGAACTTTTTCCTCTGCTGCTATTCCAAGTTGACCAGGCATTAATGCCGTCCTGGAAGACCTTTCTGAGATGATAAATGTTTTAACTTGTCGTAATAGTCTCTGTGTAAACGCGGAATAGTTCTTGGTGTGGGTCTGGTGAGGGACATCTCCATCTAGTGGGCAAAGAACAGGACTGCGTGGGAAAGCAACCCGAGTTCTTCGTTACAGCTGCCTCCAATAACTCCTAACTTGCAAATGCTTTGTTTCCTCCTTTCATCATTCATCTATTTTATCTAGTCCCCAATCTCTAGGAGATAAGGTCTGTCTTGTACTATATTTCTGTTCTCTTCTCTTCCACTATACAGGTTCTATATTGTAAACCCTAATTTTACTGCATACACACATCCAGCCATGACAGACAACAAATGCTTGAATTAGAGAATGGCATATGAAAGGCAGCAGAACCGAAGCAAATTACTAGCTTTCCATCGTTGTAGGACAGTATTTGGCAACTCAGTTGTTATTCAAGGGATATTGGTCACTCATAAAGCTCACAATGGCTTTGGGAACTGAACCAAGGTTCTTTCAAATCCCAGCTCAGGGTGTTAATCTAGAAACTTTACACTGGTTTCAGGTGAACAAGACTTACATTAGATTCTGCTTTTAACTAATTGTATGCAAATATCAAAACTGCTTAAATGCAGAGATACAAAAAGGTTAATCTCTATGAATTGTTTTTTAACCCTAGTAACAAGCTGTCCTAGGGTACAATGTTTCATGTTTCCTGTTTTCTTATTAAGATGCCTTCTTCACAACTCAGATTTACAGCAGAATTTGATTTCCGGACGTACGATGCAGAGGGAGTTATACTGTATGCAGAATCCCTGGACAATTCAGCATGGATCTTGCTTGCTCTTCGTGATGGGAAGATTGAAATTCAATTCAAGAATGAATTTGGAACAAAAGTTACCAGTGGAGGCAAAGCCATTAACGATGGACTCTGGCACATAGTAAGCTGGGTTTTCCTCTCCCCTTTCTTTCTTGTAATACTCTGTGTGAACATTCTGTATTGAGAAGTAAAGTAGAGAGAAACTAAACAACTATTAAAAGGCTTAAAATGGTGCACTTAAACCCCAAATCTAAAAATCAACCAAAAATACACAGAAATGCCTTACATCAGGAACCTGTGGTACCTGTTTACCATCAGGAAAGAGACAATTACCCCTAGCTGTCAATTATTCTTTTTCAACATGAAAAAGGAAACAGCAGAATACTACAAAATGTGATTGCATGGTCAAATACAGTTATTAGATCCTTTGTGTATAGAGAAAGTTTTACATTTGTTAGACCAAAAATCCTTCTTGTTCATCAAGCCTGCATGCCTGAGGTGAAAGGCCTTGCCTTGCTCACTTACACCATCTCTATAACAACAAATTACTAACAAAGATTTTGTTTGTTTCTGAGGAGGGGAGGCACTGGACAGAAGATAGGATTCTGTGTAGACCCATTTCAATTCATTACAACTTCTTTGAAATAAAAATCCCAGTGTTCTAATAATAGTGGATACAAGCATTGAACCTGTTATGTCTATGTCCCATCTGACAATCTTCTGCAGCAGGTTGCAGGGACGTGGAAACTGTGTGCCAAGTGTGGATAGAGCAATTGCTAAAATCCGCTGCTTGCCAAGTCTAGAGCTCATAAAGCAAACTCATCAGCTGAATGGGGTTTTCCAGGGGTAGGATGGGGATGGAATGAAAGATTATCGTCCTGTTAATGACCATGGATATCCTGTCAACGTCCAGGGACAGTTCATGATTAAGTGTGGCGTAAATCTTAACTGCACTGAAATTATTTTACAAGGTAGCTATTTAGAGAAACATTAGTAGTGCTTCTTACAGGCATATGTAATTAGTATTTAGCAGAGTCTACATTTTTTTATGGTGTAATTATTTGTATTTTATTCCAGATATCAGTTGAAGAACTGGAACACAGCATCAGTGTAAAAATAGCTAAAGAAGCTGTGATGAGTATCAATAGCCCGGGAACTCTTTTTAAACAGTCACAGGGTTTCTTGGAAACAAAGGTGTACATTGCAGGATTACCTCGCAAAGTGGGCAATGCTCTTGTTAAACAGGTAACTAAAATAGTAAGACTCACGTTGATTGCTACTGTTCTGTTTTTTCAGTTCTGTGTTGTTTCCCCAGGAGTCACAGAGGAAGCAAATGTGGCATGGAATCCATTTAGAAAATGAAAATCTGGTTATTAAACCACTGTTTTGAAAATAAACACGTATGAGACTTTGTAGTCTCTCTTCAGTAAGGTTTCATTTGTAAAAGCACAGCACTTATGGTCTACTCTTTCAGGATTCTATAACTTGTTTTCTAATGTCTTTAAGATTCCCTAAATCACCACCACTTCTGCTGAGAGTGCATTTCAGGTTGATTCATGTTTATGGTACTGGCTATTGTTAGGCTCTGAAGAGGTGCAGAATTCACTGAGCCAGCAGCACAGAGCTTTCATTTTTACTGGGTTTTATAAAAGCCCAGGCCAGACAAACCCTGTGATTCTTTCAGTCTTCCAACCTGAACAGCTCATGCTGAGGATGGGTACAGTCAAGTTGTAACTGTCTGCTTTGCAGTCCAGGGGCCCTCAAACTAGTTGGCAAGCTAAACAGACAAAAGGTAACTGTAGGCTTTTTTTTTTTTTTAATAAATAAAAAAGATCAATTTTTGCTCAAAAATGAAACTGAGAAAAAATATGAAACAATACAATAACATCCCATTAGCCAATAGAAAGCAATTCCAGAAATTTCTTTGTACTTGGGTATAAAGAAGAGATGAAACTTTGAACAAGTAATCACTGCCTTTCAGCTACAGAAAAGCTTCTGTCCTTTCGTTTAGGTCACAACATGAGCTTTAACAGTTGAAGCAAGCTATTTTTGTACAGATCACTGGCATCAAAGTGGGAAATGTTACATCAGAAATAACTTTGGAAGGCTGAAATACTAAAGGCAGGCCATTTGTTTTCTCCCAGCATCAGTGCTGTAAACTATAGCATTCATAAGACTATTATTGACTACACAGAAGTAAATAATATGTAAAATAATGCCTTATTATCAATAGTTTTTAAATTACATTGAACACAAACACCTAAGGCTGTAATTCTTCTGCAGATTAACCCTCGTCTAGATGGTTGTATTCGTGCCTGGAACCTGATGAATCAGGGACATTCAGGTGTAAAAGAAGTTATTCAAGAAAAACAAAGCAAACATTGTTTAGTGTCAGTGGGGAGAGGATCTTTCTACCCTGGCACTGGAATGGCAGCATTTCAGATAAATTATAGTAAGTATTTTTCTATCCTTGTATTTTTTTGCTGGGGTGGTAATGGAACTGATCAATTATTAAAAGAAAGAAGATGAAAAAAGGAGACACTAAGCTACACACCTCTGCATCCACCAATGTTTCCCTTAACTGCTGTTCGGTATTTCCTTCAATGAGAATTCTGATCCTGGTAGTGTCATCTATTCAGTTTCTGGAGTGCTCTGCAGTGTGTTCTTTGTTTGCAAAGGATGGGCACTATTGAACAACACATTCACTTTGCAAAGATCTAATTCTTTTCCCTCTTTACCAAAGGGAAAAAAAATTTTGGGACATAGAGGAGAATCACTGACAAATTTGTAAATGCAGCTGACCTTCTAAACAAACATCCCATCTATAGAGTTTGTAGGTGCATTTCTCGCACCTTCCTGAACACAAAGCTTGCCCAACCTCCTGCCTTAACTTTAAAATCTGCAATCCAGAATCTCCTTGTGCACACGCAAGAGCCAAAATCTCTTGGGCATTGTCCCGAATCCTGTTGTCATTACACTCTTCCCCATCCCAAATGCTCTGCTACCCTTCAGCCCCACCCCATCATTTTCATCCCGAAACTTGCTATTCTTTCCCAGGCTTTTTCTTTAAGTTCCCTAGCACAAAAGATTTATCCAGCTTTTTATATTCTGTCCTTCCAACCAGTTTATATCAGTTTCTGGTGCCACTCAGGTTCCTTGCATTCATTCACTAACATCATGGAGCTGTGACTCCTCCTGACCTCTGTGGTTAGAGAAGCTGCTGTGACTTCTCCCCTTCTCTTTCTGTTCTCACCCACCCCACCTCCTAAATCCAGGAGGCTGTCACACCTACTGCTGCCCATCTAGGAGCTCTTACACCCCATGGTCTCCCTGCTTCTTTGGCTCTGTGTAGGAATATAACCTCAACTTTTATTTTGGGATTTCCTCCTTCCTCAAAATACTATTAGAAATCCGGAAATGACTGGATTTGAGTATGTGGGGGCATGCAGGGGGGAGAGACACTGGAAGAAAACGTACAAAAGATAACAAAACCCTGTTTAAAACCCTATTTTAATAGTAGTATGCTGCAGTATAAAATTACTATATGAAATTATATTTGCACCATCTAGGTAGTTACTTTACACACCTGCATATTCCTGTTTTAAAAGCAGAACTTCTTTGGAATGTATAAGGGTGTGAGAACTGCCAATCTTCTACTCAGTGGCAGCAATTTATGTTCATTAATTTTTGGATTTAATTTTGAGCTAACCTCTAATGAGTGTGGCATCTGTTCCACATTAAAATGGAAAAGATAGCAAAAAAAAGTCCCATAAATACAGAGCAGGGAAAATGCAGGATTAAAAGTTAGGTGGAGTTTTAGTTTTGCTTGGGTTTCTTTAGACTTATAGTCTCTCCGTAAGTTCCAAAGCTCACTGTTTTTTTCTGGAGATTAGTACTAATTTTTCCACAGTGGGGAGGAAATTAAATAACTAATTTTTAACACCATATCAATTTTTCATTAGCAGATGGATTTACTAATTTCAATTATTCTTTCTAAAACAGATAATCTTGACAGTGCTGAAGATTGGCTAATAAATGTGACCATGAGTATTCGCCCGTCCGCAGACACTGGTGTTATGTTTGCCTTGGTTTCTAATGAAACAGTGCCCCTTGCATTGTCCATAGTGGACTCTATCTCCTCTGACTCACAGGTGATCTTACAATTATTGTAGCAGCTGATGTGCCTAAGTCACACATCTTCGTTTTGTGTCGCTTAACTTACTACTCTGTGTGTGAAAAATCAAAACTAAAAAAGCCACTCACATGTACTTGCAGTGGAGCTGGTAGCCTGACTTAATTTTGTGAAAAGCTCTTAGATCATATAATGATTTGCAGAAAATGTATTTCTATTAATGATTGCTACAGCCATGACTAAGCACTAATCTGCTCTTAGATACATTACATTATGCAATCTTATGTCAGATCCATTACATCGTGTCTTCTTTAACCTTTCCTTCCAAATGCACAAACCAGAGAACAGAATATGACAGCAGTAGAACAATGATGATACAGTAATGGCATCACTTACAAATTTAAAAGTGGCATTCATCACCAAAAGTGATGTTATACATAAACTTCAGTAACTTTTCCAACTCAGGGTACTGTTTTTATTAGGTGGGTCTAAAATTTCCTATTAGTCTAATTTCAAATATGAAATTAACACATAATTATACTTGGTTCTGGTGAAAGTTAAATTTGACTTCTTTTGTGATCTACCATTCTTCCCATTAGAAAATCATTGTGACCATTGGAAACATCACTGTTGCACATCTGGAATCAAAGAAATTATGCACCCCCAGAAGAGTCCAGGTTGGACTTCTAGTAACCAAAATGCAGCTTGAACTATCTGTTGATTCACACACAGACAGAAGCAATTCAGAGCACCTCTCTATACTGAATCAAGCAATGATGGCAAACATTGTCACCTACTTGGGCGGCCTGCCAGGTGAATTTTATTTCTTTTCATTAATTTGATTATTTGTACAAGTCTGATTGTATTTGGCATTATCCAAGCTAGGAATAGCCTACAACTGGAAAAGAAAAAAAAAAAGGGGGGGGTATTTTGCCCTAAAATGCTCTTGTTTCATCCAGTCTTTTCAGCTTTTGAGGGAGCTTGGTTTTCAAAAGTAACATTATTTGGCCTGTTAACATATGGGTCTCTCTGGAAAATGTTTTGATTTTCGAGTTGGGAAGAAGTGGACATTGCATATTTCTGAAATGCCACCAGCTGGCACATTTTAGGAACTGCACCAAGCATGTATGAAAAATAAGCATTTTTAAGTCATTTAAGTATCAGACTGCAGAAGGAGAAGTCAGGAATATGGTTTCAAAAATGAAACTCTTAATTTTAGTAGATGGGATGGGCAGTAGATGGGAAATTTTTATGAGATAGGGAATGTGTTATAGCAGCAAGTACTTTGTTTAAAGAGAGGTAAAGAGCAGCCCCAGTCTTAAGACATGTGCAAGGGCTATTTGGTACAGGAAGTGTGCACATAAGTAAAGTCGTTTGACTTCAGGGACAATCAAGAAGAAAAATAGCACTGCCCCAAATGAGGAATTTTCAAAGCCTAAGATACTCAAAGCTGAAAATTGCTAGAGGAAAGATGCCATGGTTACAATGTTACTGCTGCTGGAACTTTTCTGTATCCTCTATTATTTTATGGAGAATGAGTCGTCATTCCTAAGGAAACTGTACAAATTTGACCAACCTGTCTTGAATTGGCATCCATTTCACATGTAGGCTGCAGTGTCATAGCACTGCCCCAGATACAGACCATCTTTATTTTCAGAGTGTTTCTTCTACAGAAGACAAGGACGTACAGGGGTAGAAAGAGGGGGAGGAAGTTGTCCATAGCCATGATCTCTAGGCATTTCCTCCAAGGTAGCATACATAGGGGAAGCTGCAATTATAGTCTCACCCTCCACACATGTATGTCAGGATAGAAGGAAGGTGTTTAGGGCAGCACTGGAGGTACCAGTCTGTCTCAGAATCTATGCATTGGAAGTTACTTGTTCTCTACAAGTCTTTGTACAGTGGTAATCAAGAACGTAACAAGATTCAGGCAGCAATTTCTCATGGAATTTTGGTTTTGCATGGATATGCAATATCTCGGAAACCAGATGAGTTCAATTCAAATTGAATGAGTAGAATGAGAAGAATGCACTAATAGTGCAGTGCCATCATGTACCACAGTGGGCAAGTGGCAGTGTTTTTGTAATACCTGCTTGATTGTAAAGGAGAGATGAGGCCAGTATTTTCTTAGGAAAGGTGAGTCCACAGGTTAACCAGGAACTAAGATTCCAGTAATTTCTTAGACCTCTTAATCTTTGTGATATTAAATGATTCTTTCTAGTGCATTGCCAGCCACAGAGGCATTGACATCTTAAGAGTTAGGATCTTTGCTTTGGTCAGGCATCCCAAACAGATAAAGGAGCAAGTATTAGTTACTTTCTGCTCCTTAAAAGTAAGTGTAATCTATCAGTTTTAAAAGGTATCTTTCAACATGCAGGTTAACAAAAAAGACCATAACAAACCACCACCTCTATATGCACAAACAAAGGTCTCAAAAAAACCAACAAAACCCTCCACATTATCCAGAAGAGTCTCTTCCGCAACAACCTCTGTTACCAAAGAGAGAAAAATTAATACAGCAAAACTAGTTCAGGTCCCTGTGTACAGCCATTCTGGCATTTATTCATTCTAATTCACCTCTGAAAAGCCTCTGGGATTACTGAGCAGTATAAAAAATGGAGGTGGTGATCCCCACACTGAGCTACAGTGCACAAAACTAGATGGTTAAAAGGCACTTAAAAAGTGCATTTCACAAGGCCGTAAGTCCCACGTTTTGATACATCTTTCTTGAATGTAGTAACAGTGTTGAAAGTATGCCTCTGGTAATCAATTCAGCAGAACCAGTGCAGGCTAAATGAAACTTCCCTGGTTCTGTGACAGCACTGTTATCATCACTGGCATAAAAAGAAGAAACAGAAGGAAAACATTCTACAGAATTGTTTGTGCCGTACCTCAGCTTACAGCAAAATAAAATCACAAGGAAGCAACATTTCTTGTTCCTCAGGTCACAGAATTAGCTAGGTTGGAAAAGACCTTTGAGATCATCAAGTCAAACCTATGAACTAACACCACCTCATCAACTAATCCATGGCACTAAGTGCCACATCCAGTTTCTTTTTAAACTCTTTTTAAACACTTCCAGGCACCACCCTGGGCAGCTCATTCCACTGGCCAAAATTATGAGCATGTCTATCTCCAAAGGAGGGGTAGGGTGATTAACAGTCTGAAAGAAAAAAAGAGATGGTGCTTTCGAGATCAGCTCCTAGTCATTCTGTTTGCTGAAGGTGCTTGGATCGCCTTGTAACTACCTTGTTAGAATCTGGTTGTACCCTAAGACCTCAGGGCTTTATTGTGTTTTTTAACATACTGTTTCCTGGAAGCATATCCGTGATCTGTTGCTGCCATGAGCCAAACACCTAAATGAGCAGCAGACAAATGGGTCTTTTACAGAGAATTCCCTTCGAAGCAGCAGTAAGGAAGCAGTAAAATGTGTGAAGTTCCCAGGGGTCCCCTGTGTGAGAACCTGCAGATTTGAATCTAGAGTAGCTTTCTGGCAAAAGCAAGACAGCTCTTTCTGTGACCTCTAAACCCACAAACATCTGTTTGTATGTCAGGACAAGAAGAGTGGACTCCAGGAAACAAACATAGCGGTTCACTGTTGTTAGTACAGGAAAGGCCACTATGAAAACATTCACGTAGTTCAGTTTCTGGATGGGAACAGACTTCTAACGGATATTTCAAAATTTGCTGACCTTTCTCAGCTTTGCTGACTTTAGTTCTTCTCCCTTTTATTTAAGATCAAGATAAAGTGTTTCCTGCCAAATTGCTCTTTTGTCCCATGACTAAATAATGGATGGGGAGTGGAGTATTTCCTATGTTTTTACTAATCTGAAAAATACGTATGAATTTGCATGCCTAGGCCTAATAAATTGAATGTGTTTTTGTGCAGATGTTCCTTTGGGTGCGACATCAGTAACTGCATTTTATAGTGGCTGCATGGAGGTGAAGGTCAACAACAAACAGCTGGATCTGGATGAAGCCATTTCTAAACACAATGACATTAGATCTCACTCGTGCCCACTGATTATGCAGTAGCCATTCAGATCTTAATTTAACCTTTCTTCTTTCAGATATAATATATGTAATTATTCTTATGCCATAATGAAGCTGGTGTTATTTTATCCAAGATGTGCCAGGGAAATAAACAGCAGTGTGTTCTTCCTCCCTTTTATATAGAATGGAAGAAAAAATGCCCTGACTATTCAACTGTAAAGAGACAATCAAGTTCTGTAAAATGTTCTTTTATTCGTATCAGTGTTAAAGCTAGATATATCTTCTACGTTCATACTGTGTCCTTGACATATTTAGCTTGGAAATAAAGTTTAGGAATTTCTGTTTAGAAATAATATTACTTTTATTTTTCATATATCAGTGAAAGGTTACACATTGAAATTATTTTAATGTATTAGAATGTAAGCAAAATCGGTCTTAAACTTTTCCAAGCATAACATGCAAAGAAAGATCACTAGAGGTTTTGTAATATGTGTTTTTTGTAAAGGAAATACTACCTTGGAATCCATAGCCCAAGCACTCTGTAAATATGTTTACAAATTGTATCTATATTGGTAAAGCAACTTCAGAATGGAAATATTTCCCTAAGTATCTCAATTTTTAAAAATAGCTCGTTATACTGTATCAGCTTTAACTCTTCTATCTGTAGAACTCAGCTTGAGAGTTTTAAAAGAGTTCTGGATCAGGCTAGGTAATTTACTTTTGAAGTGGCTCAAGACGCACCCAGGCTATTTTGGAAAACAGAGGAAGTAGCTTGAAGGAAGGAGCTCTGCTTTTCATCACTGGACGTCAAACTGGAATTTGCCAAGTAGAACTGAGAAATTGTGGCAAATATTTCTTCTATTTGGGACAGATCTAGCACTCCTCAACATAAACTCAGCCTGATGGTCCATCATTTTCCCTTTATTTAGGTCAACCTTGCATTCACAGAGCTCCAAAATAGATTTATTTGCGAGCTGTGCTGCAGCTGTGTTTCCGACATCCTTGAAAACCCAAGTTTTGCTTGTAACATCAGGATGTAAAGCCATATTCTACTCAGCCAACTTTAATAAACCAACAGGTAATTAGAAAAGTATTGCTTTCCTCAGGTGTGCTGATTTCAAGCTCTTCTAATAATTTTTTAGTGTCCTTTGAGTGTTCTTTCCACTTCCAACCTCATTCTCATACAACCAGAATCCTCCCTGTGCAGTTCGCCTAGTGGTTTTGTTAACCCCAAACCAAATAAATAGCAAGAGAATTGCTGTAAGCTATGGATGTATACTATCATCCATCAGCCAGAGACATTTATCTGCCAGTATTCTTGACCTGAGGTTTGCTTTCTTCACTTGAGACATCCAAGTGGAAATATATGTACAAAAGGATGGGTTGTGACAACATTCATTTGGAGGATTGCCTTCCTCTAGAGATACTGTGAGTGACACTAGTGGGGTTTCTTTCATTGTTGAATGCTAACGTTAATACATCAGTATTGCAGAATCCGAGTCCACCTTCCACCATTATTGCTTTAGCCGAAGTTATTGCTTACTTCACTTCCCACTTGTGGCATGCAGTACAGGATTTGCTCCAACTTTCACAGCAGCCAGCCTCAGTACAGCCTCCAAACCTACAGCACTGGGTCAGATGTAGCTGCTTATCAACAAGAAGTTGACATCCAGGGGCTATCTGAAAGCAACCTATTAGTTCACTTTTCTAAGACAGCGTGTAAAACAAGCTTTGATTTCTCCTGACTCCACAGAGTGCAGTTAACTGCAGAAAAGTATCCTTCCCTGCTCTCCCACCATCCCAGAAACACACATTCTTCATGTGGGCCTAAAAGTTGAAGAATAATTTGACTGAAATAAGTGGGTTTTGCATGCGAGACAGAGCTGAATTAGGATGTTTGACAGCAAATGTGGTCACTTCATTTATAGTATCTCAGCAGCACCCATTAATTCTGGAAAACCCTTGAGTCGGGCTCTGCCTTGTACAACAAACACAGGAAGTATGAGACGAGGAAGACAAGAGTGTCAGGAATGTTCTAAATGCTTATGCTGTGCTGTGGGAACAGAAGAAAAGGTTTGGGGTGTTTTGCTGTTGTTTGTTGGGGTTCTTTTAGGTTTTGTTTGTCTCAACGTAATAAATTGTATAGAAATGAAATAAATTCTCTCAGACAGTATTTTTCTTTGTTTTCATGAAAAAAATATTTTAGGATTTTGTAGTTAGAATGAAACCTCTGAACTTTTTTTTTAATGTAAAAGTGCCTCCATATTGTAAGAATTAAATAAAGCAGCATTTGCAAGTTTCTTTTCATTTGAAGTTGTATTTGCATATCTTTGTTCCTTTTCACTGTGTGAGACTTGTTCTAGTGGTCAAATGGCTTACACAGGAGATTGTGATCATTTTCAGCACCAAAGAAAAGAATTAGCTCAAATTAATATGTTATTGAAATTGGCATCCGTACTCTCTCGATAATGTTTTGAGTTTATGAATTGTTTAATATTGCCTGAGGAAATGAAGCTTTGCTTGGACTACACGTTGAAAAAAGACCAGGGAAAGTTACCAATTCCTGTATTTTCTCCTTCATCAAGTGTACTTCATTGCATTTTTAGGTATAATCGTTTCAGCAAGGGCTATTCAGTGTTTATACAGAACAACTGCACCTGCTCTGAATTTTCAGCTCCTGTGCACGTGTATTACAAATCATTATATCCTGATTTCCCTGAAAATGAGATCTAGTCATGAAATTGGTTCTCCATTACACTACTGCAGTTTCCTGCTTACATGGCTAAGTTTACTCTACATGCTTTTATGTCTGCATGTTTTCTGGTAGACTGAGTACAAACACCTTTGCTATTGATGCTCAAGATTATCTCTAGAGCTGTCATCTTCAAAGAAGGAGAGGCCAAACTCTTTCTTTCATTTTCATCCTGCTTGTCACTGACTGGGGCACTGATGTTGGCCCTTCAGAGTCATTACTTATATGTACACACTTAATATTTTATTGCCTCAGCAGCCTTGTTACAGCAAAATAACTACCCTGATCCGGGTGCAATTTCATGTGCCCTCTGCCACATATGATAGTTATGTGCCTAAAAGATTTGCTGCAAGGAAAACGACAACAGCTAATACTGCAGGGCATGACTTTGTGATTAAAAAGAACCAAGAAGATACTGAGATGCTGCATTTGTCCCTCCTTCTTTTCCTGGCTAAAGTCCTGCAACAGCAGTTCAGAGCCAAGTGACCTTCATTCCTGTCATTTTAGATTATTACCCAATATATTCGGGCAAAAGTGCCAACAAGACAAAAATACTGTCATGCTATAGCTGGAAATAAAAAACAGCATCTACAAAAAAATCCCATCCAACCTGTCTATGAAATATTCACAGTAACAGGGTTTATTGTTCATGTCTTTAAAAAGCGTTTTCTATCCACAAAACAGCTGTATCCTCACTGTTACACTTGATGCATCCTTTTGCTCTAGGGGTAGCTACTTTTCAATAGGAATATGTGCATAAGCAGCTAAATGGTAAAATGGTTCTGAGTAAGGGAGCTGGTGTGTTGCTTGTAGGCACTTAAATCAAATTAATGGGTTCAAATTCACGTAGGGAAGTCAGACAGATGGAGAAATACTTTAAGTAGTACTGCTGGCATAATCAGCATTTTCATACGCAAACATAAAAGCATCCCATGCAGCTATCTGCACAACATTTTCAAAGTAGCACGGTGCTTTATTTCTGCATCTTGAGCCTGGAAGCACCAAAAAGTCAGAAACTCAATCCACCTTGGTGTGCTGGCTTTCTACCCTGGCTAGCTGAGCACCTGGGAGAGGGACACACACGAGGAACAAAATCACCCATCAGAAACAGCACCAACTTGTAACAGCATCCTTCCCCTCAAAAATCAGGCACACACCCACAAAAAGATATTTTCGCCTTCTTTCTTCTCGCCTCTACTCTATGCCCTTCCAAGCATATAACGGTCTCTTTAAAAAGCAAAAGCATAGCTCACTTTTTATCCTCACTTGGCATATTTGCCTCAACTCACGTTGCAAGGGTTTGCACAAAATCAGGGCTGCCTCATGTCCCATCCCCCTGCTCCCCGACCAACTTTAGAAACATTTGAATTGTATTTGAACAGGCTCGTTTACGTGTTAACCTGCAGCTTAAACCAGGACTTCAGGTTGCCCTGAGTATCCGTCGTTAGCAGAGTAACCAAAGGTACTCAAAGTGCAAGACTGGTTCGTGGTGCTGGATCTGCTACAGATACAATCCTTTTCTTACCTTCCCTCATTAGGAAAATGAGTCCCTGAAGTTTCAGAGAGCCTTGCTTTACTTTTGTAAGCAGTTCCAAAAGTAGCTGTGTTTCTCATCGCACAGTTAAGAGGTACATAGAATCCAACACAACAATACACTGCTCCACAGTTCTAAAAAGTCATCTAACTATCTTTTCTAGAAGCAGAGCCAGAATCATTCTCAGATCAGGTCAAACACGCTCTGCAGACGGCCTGCCACAGCAGGAGAGGGTGAAGCACGTGCTAACAAGCAAAGCTGCCACCTGGCCTAAGGAAACTTTACAGGTTACAGGAAACCTACAGAAATGGGGAACAATAGTTCTAGAACTTACTAGTGGCTTTATTTATTGTATCATAAATAAAATATTAATTAAAATTAAGGACTTAATCAGTAGGACTTCAAAAGGCTACTGATACCTGCTAAGTTGCATGTGAATTGTTGCAAGTTTTGGGTAGCACAGAAGAAATCAACTCAAAATGGCTTTGCTTAAAACACACCCCAGGAAAAAAAAGTAGTTTGTGTATAAAACAAGCAGTATTTCTGATTACCACCCAGGAATACCTTACCTTTCTAGGAATCTTTCAGGTCCTGGTATGGTTCCCATCAGCCAGAACTCAGTTTGAAGAAAACCCCACCAAAACAAAGCTGCCATTAAGACAAGCCTTACTCTTTTGTAGCCTATCACAGAGTGCTTGATCATTCCCACCTGATGGTCACACACTCCTGTAACCTCAGCCCACTGACAAGCAATCTGCTCTTTTAAATCTGTGTGGAAGCCAGCCTTACACTTAAAGGATTTCTTCTGGAATAGAAGGTCACGTAGGTTTCACAAACCTGTTTGCCTAGAACAGGCAAACTCTATCACCTTGTAATTCATGACTTTATGCTATCACCCTGGGCAATAGAGGCATTAAGCAAGCTGCACAGATGAACTGAAGTTTGTGTCTTGCTGAAGGTTTATACATGCTCTCACAACCTTTCAGAGGTTTCATAAGTAGTTCATTGGCAGCTTCACAAAATCCTCATAGTGAAGTCATTATTCTGCATTTGCTGTTTTCCACAGATGTGAACCAAGATGACATCAAGATCTGCCCCAAACTGTCCTTCCATCTGCTGGGGTGGACCAAACCCCCCAGTCCTTGGGGTGCTCCACCCTGTACAGGAAATGAAATTAGTCTGGATCAAGCAGCCAAGAGAGGGACTGCTGTCCTGTCTCCACAGGAGAAGGCTGCTCTTGCAGTCATTTTAGGCAAAGATAAATGAACAGCATTTCTAAGCATGCTCCATATGAAAGAAAAGATTGTCCCTTTTAAAAACATGACGTATGAGAACAGACATCTCACACAAGATTAGCACAATTACTCTCATTTTTTTTAAAGGTCAGATAAGACTTACCTTATTATTTTATCAACTTCGTTTATACAGGAAAGACTTCGAACAATTAAACTGATGCGAATCAGAAATACAGGTTGAATTGTTTTGGGTTTTTTTCAAATAAGTGAACAGAATGTAATCACAATAATTTGGGCTAAGATAGATTGGTAAATTCTTTACATGTCCCTGAAAAGCCCAACCATTCATTTGAATGATGTGAGTCATCTTTGCATATTTTCTTCCTAAAGAAAATAAAATGGGTTTTAGAGCTATTAAAAGCAGGTAACTTCCATGGTTACTCTCTCACCTGTTTGCACTCTGTAGCAACCTTTCTTCTGAACTGGCTTTGGAGTCATATCAAAAGGTGAAGATAACAAGTCCCAGGTTCCCCATTACTAACAATGTTCGCAGTTGATGTGTTTAGCTGTTCCTTGCTCTATTTTGGGTGGCGGTAACATCATTAGCTGAAGCTGGTGAAGCAGAGCTGTGATCCCAAGGGCTGAAAATGTGGATTAGCTTACCTACAAGAAAGTAAGAAGAAACTTTGTCTATATTTGAAATTTCCAGCTACTGCCAGAAACATGGAGAAATTATTGCTAATGAATGATGGAATTGATTTAATCAGTCTCATCTTACACCTTACGGGAGGTCTTGATATAAAGAGAATTTTTATCCCCTCCACCCCTCAAAAACAAATTGCAACAAAATAACCAGTGAAACTCAAAAGTAGACATTAATATGCATGATAAATATTAAACAGACCCCCAAAGCAGTTTATGCCTTTGCCCAGTTCATTATGTGCACTGAATTTCCTATTGCTAATGTTGGATTTAACTCCTAAACTGCAGAAACTGTTTGTTTGCAGGTGGCAACAACCCGTAGAGGGCTGATCTCCGAGGGCACAGAGGGACATTAGGTGTCCACCTGCTGTTGAAAGTCAACAACCTCACTACTCTTCATGACGCTGAAAAACTGTCTCATTACCCAGAGGATCCACACAGAGTATCTCAAAGCCCAAACTTAAGTTGGGCACTATTCTTTACCAGAACTGCCTGAATACAGTTACAGAGGTTTATGTTTGCAGTCAGAGGAGAAATGCAATAGGTCCAAAGATTTTCTATCTTAAAACAAAAATAGGGCATGGTTGTGACAACGCTACACTGGGACACTAGTTTTAACCTGTCCCTACTGCATGATGCATACAGAGAGTGAGAAAGCAACTTTCCAGACAATCCAGAAATCTGATGATTTCCCATGTCTGTTGTACATTTCACTATATATAAATGCATAGTGTAATACCTCTTAAAGTGTTGAACATAAGCCACGTTGGCTTTATGCAGCAATACCAAGTTTAAACTCCTGCCAGGAACTTCCTATTCAGACTTTCAGTTCCTAATGATGAAGAAAGTTACCATGACACTAATGCCTTTGCAAATTGAAGCTTGTTTGATTTTCCACTGCCCCAGCGAGAGTGTCGGTGACTCCACTCTGCCAGCAAAATTTATCTCCATGTCTGTTCCACCAGAGTTCAAAAGGCCAGTCTTTTGGCCTGGCTATGTCTGAGCCCTGGGGGAGAGCTGGCTGGCTGGCGCTCAGCCTTCCTAGCAGAAAGGAGAAGCTGGCTGGCTGTGTGAGAGCAGAGAGAGCAGATGGTACGTGTCTGGTTGGCTGGGGCTCATGTTCAACTGGTGTTATGAAGGCCTGTCATCCTGAGGTACCATTGGATGCTCAACCATTGTGCAGAGTGGAGCACAGAGGGCGTGTAGCCTGTACATGATGCATCTACACTCCAGGAAGGAACGGCATGTTACAATAATCTATCTGGCTTTAAACAAGCTGTATTTGACATAAGCATGGAGCACGGTGCAAGTCTGTTCATTCTGTTTTGCAAGAGAGAGAGAAGGTCCAGGTATCTCTGCAGAAGTTCTGTCTGTCCTTTGTCTCCACAGACACTCCAATGTTTATGTGATGATTTACAAATATATTTACAGAAACTCTGCGTCTTCCTATTAGCTACAAGGGTTTGTCTGCTCAATGACTTTGTGCTTCTGGTCACAAGGTTAAATTTTTCACTAGCACGCAATGTCAGTTTTGTTACCTTGCCCTACAGGGCAAAAGCCAGTTCCTCCTCTGACTTTATAGCAAGAAAAAGTTTGTCCAAACACTGAAGGCAACATCTCTGATTTAGATCCCTCTTTCCAAGTACTAAATGTCCCATTTATCATCCACACCAATAAAAATAGAGTCATGGATGTGCTGCTGCTTGCTGAATGCTCGCACAGAAGTGCATCTGAGTACAAATGGAGCATTTTGAGAGCTCAGTGAATGTCCACATTTGACCTGCTTAGTTTAGCAGTAAAATAATAGCTCTGGTAGCTGCCAGTGCAGCAGCTTCATTTGCAGTTTAATAGGGCGCGTTGGTTCCTCCAGGCTCAGGCACCATGTCCACTGCAGAGCCTACTGCTGGTATTTACTTATCAATTCCCTTACTGTTTCATAAACCACAAGAGAATCTGGTTTGCTTTACTGTGACTGGGTTAGCCATATAAGACTCTGCCTCCTTCTCTGCTCTTGTTAAACCTCCTCATTTCTAGCCCTTTCACTCAGTTTTTCTTAGCTCCAGGCTCTTCAGGCCTCCTCATACTTCTGGATGAGGAAATGCCTACTTGAGCATCCTTTTCTGATTTGTATCACATATTTTTCTGCTTCTGTTGTTGGTCACAAAGCGGGATTCGAAGCATCTGATGCCATCCAGCAACATTTTAGTCTCAATACTTAGATTATCTATCTATCCATACAAGCTGCAGTTCTGGGAGAACACAGTCCCCTGTTGTTTCATGGGCCAGTCTACGGCCTATTTGCACAGGATATCCTTCTTCTGGGGTCACACTGAGATGTTTACTGCTGTGATATATTTTTAAATGGGAAGTTGTTGCCTGTCATGGAGAATCTGAAATCTAAGCAGTGTCAGGGTAGTGACAGTGCAGCAAGGCTCCTCCCTAGCTCTCTGGGGTGACATAACCAGCTGTTGCATTCAGGTCTGACACTGTATCGAGACTCGCCTTAACAGCTGCACTTCCACCTACCTCATGTGCATTAAGTAGATGGTACAACAGCTTCACAGATGCTTTCTGCTTTCAGGTTCCCTGTCACTGTTTTTGAAACTTCTATTTCTTTGCAGAGAAGTTGAGTTTTCAGAAAACATAAGTCTTGTCTTGATGCTTCCAATACCCTGGCAAAAGAGACCCTCGTGTCAACATTGACATAGGACAGACTGCAGAGCTCTGCAGGGGAAAAGTGTTTTCCTGCTGCTTTCCCTTTGGAACTTACTCCTTATGTACTCTTGGTTTATGTGCTGGTCTTCAACAAATACCTGGAGAAAGTCAGCAGTTTGGATCCATTACTGGAAACAATCTGTAGGTGGTTAGCTGGTCATGCAAATTGTATTGTTGCTACACTTATTAAATATCTAATTATCTGCCTTGGAACATGAGCATTAAACCTGCCCTCTGCTTCTCCTACCTGCTGAGGGCAGAGGAAGAGAATTAAACAAAATAATCTGATCTTTCCAGGAAATACACATCTGGAGTTGATGGTCTTGCAGAGATGCTGACCAGCTGTTTGTTTATTATTCTCTAGAAATCTTTGTCTTGTTTCCAATAATACACTTTCTGTCACAGTTTCCCTACGTTTTCCTAAGACTGGGGCACTGTTTTTCATTTGTATTCTCTGTTTCCCAGCCAAACATTGCATTACAACCAGAGAAAGCTTGCAAGAATGTAGAAATGTATTGGGGTGGAAAATAAACATTCTAGGGATATTGCAAGTATTTCCAAAACAAGCAATGCACCCTCAGCAGGGTCAGAATCAAAGTTCATCTGAAAAGGAACACAAACACATGATGTTTGAGACAGCACAAATAAGAAATCTCATACAAAGCACTCTGAATTGTCTGGCACGGGAATTCCTGCTCTCATGACAAAAGGTGATGGTCTGCATTAAGATGTATCTGCCATGCCATGTAGCACTTTTCCCTGCCCACAGCGATGTGCCCACTCAGCCACTCTGCCTTTGCTTCTTTGGTCAAATATATTTAATAAAGATACTAAAACCAATGAGAAAGGGAAGTTTCTTACATGGCTAACTACTGATGTACTGGCAGTGGAGCACGTATTTGTGGAGAATCACTTATTTTAAGAACAAAACATATCATTCCCCACCAGAGAATTTCTATATTAACTGAAAAAAAAATCTTTTCATGTCAAACTGCATTATTTTGGATGATCTATTGCCCATTTCTCACTCAATGCTTTGCTATAATGTGATACACAAGGTCTTGTTGTGGTTTTTTTAAGCTGTTAAACCCAACATAGTTACCTGGGAACACACAAACTAGGCTTATATAAAATATTTGTTAATAAAGTTATCAGCCCAGCAACATCAGCTTGGAATTTGGTGGCCTTTGTGCGTGCTTGTCAGGGATGACTTACATTTCTTTCCCCTGGGGATCAGCTATCCATCCATTTGTTGTTCCATAAATCAGCTTCCCAGGAGTAAGGTTACCTTCTAAAGGTTAGGCAAGATCTGCTGCAGAGAAGATACATGTGCATGCATTGCTGTCTGCTCAAAACCTCTCTAATTTTGCTCCAAAATGTTGAATAAAACACAGGAATGTGGGATCCCTGCGAGGCACCCGCAGCGCAGGGCCGGCATGGGCCGCGCGGTGGCGCTGCGGCACCGGGAGAGCCCCTCGACACCTCCTCGTCCTCATCCTCATCCTCTTCCTCATCATCCTCATCCTCATCGTCCTCATCCTCATCATCCTCATCCTCATCATCCTCATCCTCATCGTCCTCATCCTCTCCCGCAAGACTTGTGCAAACTGGTCATTTCTGCTTTCCTTTTTTTTTATTATTTTTTTTCCCCAGGTACACTGCCAGGAGAAACCAACTGCAAGTCATCTTCCAGAATAACCATACGTAGTGCAAATTAACCAAGTCCTGACATTTGCAGACTTGCTAACTCCTTTAAATACACAAAACTTAATTTTTTTTTCAACTTACGGGCAAAATGGGATTTCTCCTCACGATTGTAAAAGGTACACATTCAGTTTAGACGAACATGTGAAATGGTGTTTGAAAATTTCCTGGAGTAGCTGTAGCACATCTGAACTGATCTGAGTAAATTCCTTCTCCCTTCCACTTGTTGTATAGTCTTTGAATTAAAGGGAATTAAGATGGTTCTATCTAATTTTAACAGTTACAGAATCTGTAATTACGCAACTTTCATAAAATTGCAGAAAAAAACACCCTATAAGTTGTGGAAAAAAACACCCTACAAAAGATAAAAGCAAAGAATTCATTAGTGAAGATGCTATGGTTTTCATAAATGAAAAAGAAATATTGGGAGTCTATTAGGCAGAAACTACTTATTTTTCTTTTTTAGCTAACCCAAAATATTTCACAAAAAATGCCAGAAATATGCTGTGATAGTAATCTCAGATAAGCAGGGGATCCTTTCCAATTATACATTCAAGTGTCTCTAAATGGCATGGTGATTCCTGAAGGTTTTTCAGGCAATTCTAGCACCAGTACTCAAACTTCGATCTTGTATCTGACAAAAAGAGGACCAAAACCTTTACGACAATGGCAACAACCACCTGGAGATGTCAATTTACATTTACATAATAGTGTCTCCATACACTATTCATGACATAAGCAATCATCGGAAAAAATCACAAACAAACAAAAAACCAAACAAGGTGTGTGAAGGGATCAGAAGTTAGTGTTTAAGATCCTGTTATGTACAACTGGATTCCCAATCACCATTTTTGGTAAAGGTCGCTTATATGTGCAGATAGGTTTGTCCAAGATTTGTAGCAAGAATAAAACTCCTCTATTTTTGAAAAGCAAAGCTGGAAAGTAAAATTAAACCCTAAGCCAAAATGAAAGTAGCAAGTCCACATATTGTCATTAAACCCATTCTCTGTATTCAAAATGCACTGGGATGAGATGATAACATCTCCTTTATATCAACAGGCATTTTGGGTTGCATCACTACAAAATGTGATAGGCCTTTGCCACACAGACAGTAAGAATTTTATTCTACAGTAGTCAGAGATTTGATTGTGTTGTTATTGAACACAGCACTACCAACACAGGCTTACCTGTTCACAGCTCATAGGAATGTTTATGTATAGAGGGGGGAAAAGGCCAGAAAAAGTCGTTTTCTAGGCAGAGGCTTCTTAGGAGGCTCATGATGGGCAAAATGGATTTTTATCCTCAAACATTCGCCCGTCATTCCTGCAGATGGCAGGTTTTGTAGTAAGGAAAAGAAGAGGGAGTGCTGAAGGAAAGAGATGAAGTGCAGAGCTCTAGGCTTTTTCATTGCTTTCCAGAGCTCCAAAGGGACCAGGGGAAATGGGATATGAACTGGCTGTTCTGACTTATGCTGGTGATCAGGCAGGGCCAGGTGGCCCTTCTATATCCTAACCAAAAATATCACTTAATCCTTATTTTTCCCCTGAGTAGTAAGGACAAGGAACAGAGCTGAGGCCAGTCTTTCAAATCAACCACACTAATACGTACTACATGGAAGTGAGAACACAAAATTTTCCCCCAGGCTTATGAACCACCAAATGTCTCACAGTGCCTGTTTGATTTTTAGGTAGTTGCTTCTTCACTCCTGTGCACTGCACAAATCTGAATTAGATTGAAGGACCTGATAAGGCTTCAAGCCAGAGTAGAGGAAGACTCCTGTCAAAAGTCAAGCAAAGACAAAAAACCAGTACATAATACCTTTCAACTGAACTTGGAACAATTCATGCTAAAGAATGGAGGCTAGAAATTTGATTTGGTTTGCTCTGCAATAAGCAGTTGCTGCTTTTTCTTGTGGTTGTTTTGACTATAATAAGGGAATATTATACCAGTTTGGAAATATGAAAGTCATACAAATGTTTGTGGTTTCTTGACTGTCTTGAAACCTTTTTGAAAAGTAGCATTAGACATAGAATATCATAAATCTCTAAAACAAGGATGACTGAAGTGGTAAGATACAATAAGAACTGACTGCTCTTAGAGTTTTTTTAGAGCTTTTGCACAAGTTGCAAAGGTATAACATGGCCCTTGTTCTTGTTTTTGTGCTCATTTTTCTAACCCACTTAACTATCAAACCCTTTTAGTTTCAGCAGCTCCTCAAAAGAGTCCTCAACTCTTGGTTCCGACAGGGAAATTTCCTTGGCGCCCTCCTTGATGACCATTCACCGATGTGATAATTTCAAGCTTTTCTGCTATGGACTTGTCCTCCTATAACGGTCTTTTTACATTTCAGTAATATATTGTCCCCATCATCTTGCTGGCAAACTTCCTGCTTTTGATGTATCTGAAAAAAAAGTTTTCATTGTTAAGATTTTGAACTCTTGCTCCTCAGAATCTCTTTTGGCCAGCGTTATTATGGCTTCCCATTTAGCTTGCCAGAAGGTTTATTATCTTTTCTGAAATCTTTGTTTGGACTCGACTTATTGAAGGATGTCTTTTATACTTCTAATAACCTCCTTAATTTCCTTTTAGCCATACTGACTTCTCTTCTTGTCCTCAGTTATCTTAGACTTCAGGAGTCTTGGACTAGACTCCAAACACTCCCTCTGATAAGAAAGAGTATCCAATTTCTTGAAAGACACTAGAATTATTCTTTTTTTTTTAAAAAAAAAGGAATTTGAAACTGAAAAACATGCCCACCCTGCAGCAGAAAACTAAGGTTCAAAGTAACTATCTCCCTCTTAGATCCCCCATAAAGCCATTATAGTTTTCCAGGCTGAAAATAGAAGCGTCTGAAAAGCTGATGGAGAATATCTTTCATGTGAGGAACCCCAGGAGCCAGCAAAATTCAAGAATGAGATTAAGTTCTTCAACATGCAAAAACATCTACTTTCAGGTCTAAAAGGTTTAATCAGATATTATGAAGTGATGCAAGTTCAAAGAATTTAACATTAGCCTGGATTGCAGTGTTTGGGAAAAAATACTGTGATGTTGGTAATGCCAGAAGCTCTGAAGTGAATAATTCTCTAAGCACATTCATGGAGCTGGCAAAGACTCTGCCCTTAAAACAGTGGTCAAGAGGGAATGTGTGATTTAGTAAATCAGTCAAGCAGTGAGCTTTCATCTTTGGAGCTCTGGTTTATGACTTACTTAAGGCGTTAATTATAAATGTCTTGGGTATCCATTCCTCACTTAATTAATCTCCACACTGATGTGAAGTGTGAATCCAGATCATGACCAAAATCTCTTCTGTCAGAGACAGTCTCATCTTAATCGAGAAGGAAAGCTGCTTCAGGATTTAGACAGAGTAGAAAGACAACTTGTGTCTAAAGGCACACAAACACCTGTGCACCAGAGAGAGGAGATTTTCCTTTTTCCTCTAGCAGTGATCTTCCAAGTCTCAGGATCTTGATCTAAACAAACATCCTCAAAATTACGGCACAGCGTAACATCCCATCAAAGAAGGTTTCACAGGTTTTAGCGCTCACCAATTCTGTGAAGTCAGCTGCATTAGTTCATGCTGGCCCATATGGTTCTCGACCTGTATTGTTAACCAGGTGAGGCAGTTTACAGCCGTCATGGAGATCTACATCATTGTCCCTTGACTGCGAAGTACACGTGTCTATAACCTTATGGCATCTGATTCTTCATTTTGCAGTGTCAGTAAATCTGAGGAGCAAGGTTTCAAAATGTCTGATTCAAAGAACATTGTCCATTGAAATTTCATTGATGAAAAGGAAGCTCAAATCTGTAAGAAAGGTCATATGAAGGTGAGAGAGAACAGAGGATTAACCAAGTACCAAAAGGAGAAATAGATCACAAAGAAAAAAAAAATATGAAAAGCAATAGACATGTCAAAGGCAATTAGATTGATCTAAATGCTTCAGAACTTGGACTTTCCTCATAAAGTACATTAAGTGTAGAAACACTGGCAAACATGGTTTGTTTCACTGCGCTACACAAAGCACTCACTAATTAAAAATAAATAAATCAAAACTTGGATTTCTGTGCACATTCTAGTCTTGTTACCTGTGTAACTTGATTTTTAAAGATTTTTGGCATCTCTAGTGATGAGTTCATATAGAATAAAGCACCAGTGGGTTTAAAAAAAGAAAAGAAAAAAGCTTTTTAAGTTATCATTCTTTTCAACCAGCTTCAGCATGAACATTCTTCCTATGATTAGTTCTGCACGTGAGTTAAAGATATAATTCAATAATGAACTCATCAGGTTACAGGAGCTTCTACATCTATCATTTATGCAATCCATTTATTACTGAAAAGGCAGAGGTGCACACACATTATTGCAAAGCATTACTAACCACTAAAACAACCTTTAAACATGAGATGGTAGTCATTATTTTAGCTAATTAAGATGGTAGTTAACTGAGGCATCACAGGCTATGTGGGTCACTTTCAATTTGGAAACTCACGTGTCTGTCTTCTAGGTTGTTACAGCACAACAATTTTCAGAAGTTAAAATTTTGTAATCAGAGATTATTATATGGAATAGCTGATCTCTTTTTTTTTCCACTTAAAGGATGGAAAACCAATATTTTTCCCATAGTATCATCTTTATCTGCAGATCCATTAAATTTGGCCCTGCAACTCCAAGTGAAGGTCATGCTTGGTGAATAATCACAGGTTTAACATCCTTAGTCAAACTTCACTTCGGTGCAACATTTGCACTGGATAAAAGGTAGTTAAAGTAGAAAATTTAAGTAGAAAATATTGCTAGTGAATGAAAATATGATTAGTTTTATCATTAAGATTTTTTCCTGACTCTGAATTTTTAAGTTTTACTACATACACTAAAGCTATGGTTTTACTAGAAACTATTATTATTGTTTTAATGGAGAATAAAACAGCATTTCCACTTTCTGAGCAGAATAAAGTCTTTTACAGAGGCATTTGTTTATTACTGTCAAAGGTCTGACTTCTCAGCAAGTGTGAAATCACCAATAGCTAACATACCTGCACATTCCAGTCACATTTCTAATATAGAAACAAGCTGTTTGATGGCAGAAGTGAAACATAAACAAGAGGCAAGGGATTTTCCACTAGAGTTCAACAGATAACTTAGAAGAAATTTTTTTTGCAGAAATACAATTGTTATCAGAACGCAGTAAAACATATATTTTCCATATCGCCCTCAAGGTTATTGAAAAAACTTGGGACTTAACACTGGAATTCAAATAGACAGCATCTCTTTATGTTTAATTTTAAAATTCTGATTTGGCTTTGGTGTTCTAGATTTCAGCGACTAGGTTTTGAGTTGTGAGACTTGAGAATGCTGTTATTTTTTAGCTACTTTTTTTCCAGTTAAGGTTAGCCAAACCGTAGCTTTCTGTATCTAATTTATTCTCATTGCTATAAGCTCTGTGTGTGCCAACATGTAAAGGATCGTAGCTTTGTCTGACTCTTAGGGACCCAAAGTGCTTCAGAGGAACAATTTTATGTGCCATTACCTTTAGGCCTCTTTTGACACAAAAGCATAAAGTTCCAACTGCGTTGTAAAATTCCAATCTCAATTTTATTTTGCTTGGAACTCAATGGACAACCTTTGGTTCAGTAATAACTCAGATGAAGGATCACCTAAGTGACAGGACAGAGTGAAATGGCTTTGATTTGAACGAGAGTAGGTTTAGATTATGTTAGGAAGAAATTCTTTACCGTGACGGTGGTGAGGCACTGGAATAGGTTGCCAAGAGAGGCTGTGGGTTCCCACTGCCTGGAATTGTTCAAGGCCAGGTTAGATGGTGCTTTAACCAACCTGATCTAGTGGAAGGTACATCTGCTCATGGCAGGTGGGTTGGAACCAGGTGATCCTTAAGGTCCCTTCAAACCAAAGTGATCATGAATTCATTGATCTCAGGCCTCTTGTTCACCAACAATTCAGGTGTGGCTCAAGCATTCAGGCAAAGACATGCAGTAGCAACAGTGTCATGGTGTCACCAGCTAGGTTGGTTTTTTTTTTTTTCCCATTTAGATCACAGAATCACAGAATATTCTGAGTTGGAAGGGACCCACAAGGATCATCAAGTCCAACTCTTAACACTGTCTCCCTGGCGGGAATTGAACCCAGGTCTCCTACACGCCAGGTGGGGACACTTACCACTGTACTAAAGTGGCTAATATTAATTTCAGTGATTATATTGAAACATCATTAACCAAAATGCAATGTTTCAAATAGCTCATACAGACCAACTAAAACATGGGCAAACCCCATTTTTTCCCCTCTTTTTAAGTCTGTTGTTCTGCCTGGTTTGTGGGGGCACCATGAGGCAGATAGAGAGGTGTAATAGACAGGGAGTTAGCTAAGAGTGACAGCTTAATATATATCACTATGTAAATAGTTTGACATTTGTTTCAATTTCTTGCTTCATGATGAGGATAGACATCTGAGGGCCTTATTGCCATATGACAGAAACAGATACTTTAATAATCCCATAATTTTTCACCATCAGGCTATGAATATTCAATCAAAAATATTTCTTAAAATATTTGTTATCCTGACCTTTTTTCCTTCCAAATGAAAATTAAAAGAAAATATAAAAAATATTATACGTAGTTGCTTGCTCTGCATTCCCATTTTCCAGTTCTGTTGCTCTGGATTTGAGTAATACTAAAACTATTCAGTAACAGAAATCTTGGGTTGCAACTACCAGTTTTCCTGGCTTTTGTTCTGCTCTAAATGCTCCTTAAGGACTTAAAAAAATGGCCCTGAAAGTGGTAGACACAACTGCTTTATCTGTCATGTTATCCTCTCCTTCTTGACTTTTTGACATATATAAAAGATGGTATAAATTGTATTAACCTGACACCTTAAGAAGAAGATTCTTAAGATTAACTTAAGACACTTAATCAGAAAAAATTACTTTCATTCTTTTATCAGACTTGTAATCAGGAATCCTAGATTGGAAGACCAGAGGAACTGAGGTCTGTGTTGTTGATGCCCTAAGATTTATACTTGGGCAATGATGACAGATTTGTTGTACCTCTACTACACCAACTGAATATAAATATAAACAGATTACGACAGTCAATAAAACATCCTTCAGGGACTACAAATATTTAAGATCTGAAATTATTCCTACAGAAGTCAATTGAAGTCTTACTGACAATTTTAATGAATGTTGTACAATTTTCAAGGACAGGGAAATATGTAGGTTTCATTCCTGTGACTACCTTATACCTATTCTGACTTCTGTTAAAATGCTGTGTTGGTTTTCTTTTTTTTTTTTTTCCCCAAGCATTTAACAGGAACAAATATTTGTATAGGTGTTACAGAATTGTGCAATGGGGAAATGTTGAATTACAAAATAAACTTAATTCCTGACAAATTGTAATTACTGCCCAGGAGAGGGAACAGCAAGAAACTACTTCCTCTCAGTTGTGGGAACCAGGCATGTGCTGTGCACCTGATCAGAAAAAAAGAGAAATAAATCCCCCAAATAAAAAAAAAAAAAAAAATTCCCACAACCAGAGTACTTGCACAGATTCACACCAATGTGTTTGGGATTTCAGAGTTCTGCACAGATGTCAGAGAAGGGATTGGGATAAGAGAAACCAGTGCCTGTTAATTATGGTTACATGAACTGACATAAAGGAAAGTTGAGATTAGAAACTCTCCCCCAAATCCAGAGGCCAGAAGAATACCTCCTGTTCAATAGAACTAATCCCTTTTGATTCCACAATATGGCTCCAGATACACAAAACACGTGCAAAGTGCAGGATCTGGCCCTTTCATGTCTTCCTGATTCCACAGTGATGTATGAAGAGCTTAAAAAATGTGTCACCATCACATCAAAACATTTAAAAAATCCCCAACTATTTACCAAGTCTAAAAATTCTTGAAATATGCTAAGAAGTAGAGTTAAAAATATTGAATTCTTGGCTCGTTTAATTTGCCCACCTCCATTCACAAAATCTATCTTTCCAAAAAATGTGATTCTCAAGTGAAAACTAGATTTCAGTTCATACTATGAAATTCATGAAGCCATTCAGTGGTGGTAGGGAGAGAGGTTCCAGTTGGATGAGAGCGAGAGGTGGGTGGCCAGCCAGAGTTGAGAGGGGGCTGATGCTTCTTAAAAGCCAGACAAAACCAAAGTGGAGCCAAGGGGTTTGTTGCATGGTACGTATTCATGACCCCAGATCACACACACAGCAGGTGCTCCTGCATCCTGCCATAAAACCAGAACTGCTGCTGCCATCAATCCCTCAAGGCATGTCCCCACCTACCTGTCCCAGGGAAAATGGAAGGATTAGACGAAGTTTATTAGAACAGCCCTCTCATTGAGGAAGGAGGCGCAGAAAGGACTCCCTTGCATTTTAAACTATTCAGAATGGAGTTTAGGGTGAAGTTGAGTCCTTTCTTAGCCTCAGATTTCACTAACAGTTCAAATTTAAGGAATTACACGTCTGTGATTGAACCACTTTGTCGCATAGGTTTTAATGATGGCAAATCAGATATGTTTACATAAAATAAATTATTTAATATGGCAAATGAATAAGCAAAAACCTTAATCTGAATTATTTACTACACAGTATAAAAGCAAAAAACTACTAATAGAGTATAGTATAGCATAGACTAGTATAGTGCTCAAAGCAATAATATTAAAGCAATTATATCAAATCTAGGAGAAAGAAACCATCCTTAACAGACATTACAGTAACTCACCTCACTAGGGTCATGGGCACACTCTCTTTCATTCAACCTCTGGGGAGTAACCACGAAGAGGCATTCCTGCTTCATGGGGAAAGCTCCTCGCATTCCAAGAAAGTATGGAGAAGAGTCTGCCATATGAAAAGTTGGACTGGGTTTTTATTGTTACAATATGACAGACTGCCAGTCACATATCCCCAGGTCAGCCAGGAGTTTATCTGTCAAGTCTGGCTTCAAAAAGCAGAATGTGTGTTTGCAGTTGATGAACCAGGTTGGGTTTAACACTAAAAGCAGCACCATGGTGCCTCCAGTAGCTCACCACAGATAGCTTACATTGTTTGAATTCTCTGACTGGATTCCAGGCCGAGGCAGATAAGGGATCCTGCTGTACTATCCCAATGCATATTCCTCTCATCTGGGCTCTCACCAGGCTGATGGGGTTGATGTGCTCTACCTTCATGTCCATAATCCTTCTGGGACTTGTCCACCTCCTCAGAGGATGCAGGGTCTCTTTTCACTGAAAAGGGAGCACAGAGTCACAGGTCTTTCCTTACCAAAGTAGAGAATCTTTGGGCTTAGGGCAAAGTCCTCGGAGATGTCCTCAGTTTTTCTCTTACATTTCATACTTTTTCCTCTGAATCATTGCAGACAATTAAACAGCCTGTCTATCTCTCCTCTCTTCCAGCCAGCCTCCTGTGATCTTGNTACACTTCATACTTTTTCCTCTGAATCATTGCAGACAATTAAACAGCCTGTCTATCTCTCCTCTCTTCCAGCCAGCCTCCTGTGATCTTGTCTGGATATGCAGTTAAATAGAAACAAATTCCTAAGGTACTCCTTCCTGGGATACTTTTTTCTTTCAAAATAAGGAGATTTTACTTCTCCAGGCACTCCTGATTTTTCACTTCTCTTATCTCTGAGAGAAGACAGATACACTCTCCATCAGTCCACCTCTTGAGAAGCTACAGGAATTGGTTCTCATAGTTTCATCCAATTTCTTGTCCTCTTACTGTGTTTCCAGCTAAACATAAGATGAGTAAGAGTCATTGAAATATCATTATCTATCCCCAGCTTCTCATCTGGGAAAAAGTCAGAACAAAGGCTAGTATTGTTTAATAATAGAAGGAGCCATGCTGAAAAACCACCTGTATTATATGGACACCAAAATCTTCCCGACTAAATGAAGGTTGAAGCAATAACTTTTCTTTTGTGCCACTACAGTCCCTTCCAACTGACCAGCTGTCATCCCTCTCTGTACTAGCCCCATTCAGGAAGGTTCAGGCACTACTGTTGTATTTTTTTACATATTTGTCCTCCCAGTTCTCCCAGAAGTGGGGAAGTGCACCCTTAAAATAAATGGGAGAGTAGCCCACAAGAGGTGAACACAGGATGCTTGTGGGGTAGCAGATCAAGCTCTCAAAGGGCACTCCTGAGTGCCTCAGCCACTCAACCTCTCCTCCTTGTCAGGATGGTAGACAGATGATGCCTGAACATCCTTTTAATAAAGAGAAAACCAGAAAAAAGCTTTCAAATATAGATCTAAGATTCAAGCTTTAATTCTCCACAGCAGCTCAGTTTCCGTCCTGCAAGGTAAAGAAAATCTTCTAGGATACCTCCTCCATGCGTTCAACCCTGCAGAAAATCATTCAAAGCAAGACAGCTTCACTGAAGAGTTGCCCACATATCTTCTTACTTTGTATTTCTTAGACATAGTCCTCATCCAGGTGAGACTGAATCACATAAAGCAGGAAAAAAAAAGTGACACTGACTTTGAAAAAGGGAGAGAGGAGGTGGATGAGTAAAGCTGTTTTCCCCTCCCCACTTTCTGCAAAATCCTGTATTTGCCAGCACAATACTTTAGCAAATGAAAGAAGGGTGAGTTGCATCTAGGATGAAGTTCAGCCTCCACATATAGTTGATAGGCAGACTAATTCTCTACTTTGTTAACACTCATAAATTGTCCTTCTAAGCAATAGCACACCAAAGACAAGGGGAATTTAAAACTTTGGACTAGATAAAATGTATTTAAATATCTTTTCAATTTAATGAAACATTGTAAGCTTTTTATTAACAGTAACTACACAAAAAGAAGAAGTCATCAGAAAATTTACAGACCCTAAAGAGGCAGGATTCAGAATGTATTTAAAGTTAGACAGATTTTACACTAACACAAGAAGCAAATAGATGAAAGCTATCTTTCTGTGAATCATTATGTTGAAAGATTGCCTTTTTTTCCCCTTGTGTTTTTTTTTTCACAAATTTTGTTCTGGGTCTGAGTGCCTACTAAAAGGACTTGGTAAGGTAAATGAAGAGAAACATAACATTAAATTAGTCTTCTAAGTTATCATGTAACCATTTATGATTTCAGATGGGGAACAACAAAAATCATGTATTTTGGCAAACTTTCCTTTGTTCTTTCCATCTGCTATATCCGGTAAAGTCAACCCAGAGAGAGATAGAGATTTTGTTTACTGATGTAGAAACCAATGTTCTCTCCCTCAAATGTGCTTCCATACAGGTGTATTCTGAGAAGCAACATTTACAGGATTGCAGCCCTCATGTGAGATGCTGACTTTCTCTGTGGTAATATTCCAGGAGTATCAACAGAAGGGCTGTAACACAGCTGGACATCCTTGGAAACCATTCTGATTTACTGAAGTAGCTGCATACAACACTGTGGAGCTGACCCTCATGCTCCTTTGAGAGCAAGCCTGTACTTAGAAAATTCATCTTTCATTTTCACACCACATGGGTCAGAACCCCTGAAGGACTGTGGACTTTTTAAAACGCAATGTGTCTACTCTTGGGAGGGTCGAGATGTGCAAAGCCAGCTTCAGGTCTCAGTGTGAGTGCTGATGCTGGGCTTTCCACCCAGCATGTTCCTCACTCCAGGGCAACTATAGCCTCATTAAGAACAAATACTGATTGTACCTATGCACAAGCCTTGAGTGGGAGAATTAAGGCAAGCAAAGACTTCTTGAGCCTTTGCCCCATATCTTGCATTACAGTAGAGAAAAATTGTATATTGGCTGCCCAGATCAAATTCTTAGTAGGTATATGAACTTTTAACTAAGTAAAGTTTCTCAGAGAGTTGTAATTAAGGGCCGCTATCAAGATGGGAGTGGCTTACTGATTGGAAGCAGATTTCCTGAAACATGGGATCATTTTTTACCAAAAGGAGAAGGACAACCCGTTTGAGTTTTCAAGCATATACATTCTTTAGAAAGAAACCAAGTCACCTAACAAGCTTCTCCTCTAAATGTCACTCCAGGGGAATTTCAAATATGTATTGGCAATGCAATTACTCTTAGGCAGTGCTGAACAAGGAAATAGAACCTGGTGCATTAGTTTCCTTTATCCATTTTTGATTCTCGAATTGAGACTTTCAAATGGACCGAGAAACTCAGGAAAACACATTTGAAACAATCAGCGGGATGTGCTCCAAAATCATGGGGCACATTGAATGTCTTGCTCTGCAGGAATTGGAACAGGCCAAGTCCTCAGCAAAATCTGTCAAAAAAGTGAAGCTCATTTGGCTTTGAGAGTGATACACTGATTTCTAGCAGCTCTCAGACTGTCCATAATGGCTTTAAAATACACGGTAATGTAACAGGATGAAAGTCACAATATATTCTTATAAGAGCTGCAGAAGCTGTAATTTCTTGTTCAATCTGTAAGTCTGGATTCCTTTAGAAATGGATGTGAGTTCATTTCCTGGTCATGCTAGTAAAAGACCTCTGTGGTTATAAGGCACAGGAGAGCCAAGGCTCTATAAACGTGAAATAATAAACTTTCCTTACCTAGATGATAGAGAGGCTGCTTGTTCCTGCTTAAACTACAAGCTCTGATGGTACAAGTTAAAGCAGAGTATAAGTTAATTCATTCAGGGGCTGCTCCTGGATAAATAACACATAGCAATGGCAAATGGTACTTCACAAAAGACATGCATTGAGCTAGACAATGTGGACTCTCCTCAAACATGAGGAACTGCCTGCTCGTAAGAAGCCTTTAGTTTTGATTAATCATTTGTAATCTGATCAAATGGAAGAAAGCAAGCTGCCTGATGTTAATGACTATTTTCCCATTCTTAACAGCTGACCCAACAATTGGGCACCCTTCTGGGTGAGGAACAAATTAATATTCCTTAACTGACTTGAAGGCCTTTAAAGACTGAAACAGGCTGCATGTGGGGATGTAGCTGAAAATAGGTTAAATAGAAAGCAATTAGCTGCATATAAACCATGAATCAGTCTGTTTTGATGATAAGACTGTAATTTCAGCTTTTGCCTTTTCAGTGCGTTTCACAAACACAATGGGCAGGCTTAAAATGAAATGTGAGCGAAATAGAACTCTTCTGTTGAGTGAACAAATTCTTTTCTTCCTTCCTTCCTTACTGCTCTCTAGGAACCAGGAGGAAGGTTAAATGTAGACACCTTCAGAAGTTGTGTTTTGTATGATCAAGCTCTTAAAAAAATATGGATGAAAGATTTGCATTAACGTTGGAGTGTCCCACTGGGAGATGAGAGACAGCACCGGTGTAGTCAGCAGTTCAGACTTTCAGTGTGATAGCATACGTTTAAGCAGCTACACATGACCATCCATAAAAAGCTGATGACTACTAAAAAGATGATGTCTCCTAGTTACAGTGTCTTTTTCCTTCTTAACTTCAAACTAAATCTTGTATTTCCTGTTTGTTTGTCAAGATTGGAGCTTCTTCAGCATTATAGTGCACTAAATACTTACATCACTACCTGAATTCCCAAAGTAAAATGTTTACTAATATTTGAAAAGAGACTAGAGGTAACACGGAAGTTCAAAAATGCCAAATGACAAGAGCGTTAATCTATGGGATGTAATAAATTAAAAAAAAAAAAAAACAACAAACAAAAAACCACTAAAATACTCTTCCAATTCATGTTAGAGTTTCTGTTCCAAACTATTTTAATTGGAGTCATTTTATGGTTCAACTCACTTGCACTCCTTGATTTGAAAGACAATGTCAAAGGCCTGGTCTACACCTTGATTAGTAAAACACAAACTGATCAAACACACTGGGTTACACAAGGGGCACTGTTAAAAGAAAGTGAAATGAAAAGAGGGTATAGCCATGGTATTTTAACCACAACATCAGGCTTTATAAGGATTGCTAATTTCCTTGTCTATTATTTATTTTTATTATTTGGGCTTTCTCTCAAATTTCTTTCTATTCAGATAATTTGAGTTTAAAAGTGTTCTCTGCCTGTCTGTAGGGAAGGGTAGACAGAGCGACACAGGAGAAACTCCAGGGGGCCATGTTCACTGAGGCCCATTGCAGGCACTGTAAATTATGATAAATCCCTACATCAATTTTGTCAGCATTTCATCCGTGAAATATATCATCAAATTGTGCATATTTCTTTCCTACTACGCACATGCAGGAAAATGCTCTTTCTGCAAAGATGGAATCAAGGATACAAAGGGCAACTATTTTTCCAAACTGCAACTTTCACCTCTGCTTTTCTTTAGACTCAAAATTTCATGGCTTAGTTTTGACCTCTAATTTTCTCATTGCTCCTACTATGATGCGTTCCATAGGAATGCACCTCCAAACCACTAATGAAAGTTATTTATATTTATAGTGCTGTTGCAAATCTGGCCTTGGCAGTGCCTCAAAGAGATCAAGCCATTTCACAAGTTTTGGCTGTGGTTAGGCTGAGCCCAAACTGTGCAAAATGAGAGCTCAACCTCTTACATGGTGAAGCAACACTCAGGTCTGTAACATTGACAGGGATTCTGCCCCTCTTACAGACCTGAACTGTTTTAAGAATACAGTATAATATCTACATTCTTTTTCTATGCAAAATCAATGTAACTACAAGAAGAATAAAGCACAAAAGGGACTGTCCTTCTCAGTAATCAGTCTCAGCAGTAAGGTCTAAAGGATAAGAATGACCTTCTCTTACTCATGCATGTCCTGCTGTTCATAGTATGTTGGGACAGCAACAGCAACGATGAGACACCAGAGACATTTATTGACAGTTTGGTAGGTAAGGGGCAAAAAGCTGATTAAGGGAGCAAGTGTGTCTGGAACAAGGAATGAATTAAAATCTTTCTGACTGCAGCTCATCTCAAATTGCTAAAAATTAGTAACACAAGTTGGTAACTTAATCATCTTCTGTTCCGAGAACTATTTTCTCTACTTGAGTCAACTAAAGTATTAGATCATTTAACTGATGGATACATCAATTCCTGACCTCAGAGTTTTTTCTCTGATTGCCCATGCATGGGTAGGGGCTGAGGGATTTGGTGCAGGTCAAGCTGAACCATGTATTTTACCTTCTCTTCAGTCATGACCACATTTGAACCTGTATTGACCAACATTTGTTTTTAAAATTAAGTTTATTTTCTCTAATGCGACCATGTTATGCTTTGATATGTTCTGAAACACACTGTGATAGTCGGATAGAGACAGAAGTTGGTCAGGACAGGAGCTGGTCCTTCCCCTTACCACAACTCACCACAGTGAAGACAGATAGTGTGAAAGTTAACTAGAACTTTAGTACCTTAGTTCTGCTTTGCCAATGGAGAATTGATCTCACCTTGATAGCATTTTAAGGACACATTTAAAGGAGAAATAGAATACATGCAAGGCCTCTTTTTGTGTTCCTTGTAGGAAAAATGTTACAAAGTTTGATTGAAACTTAATACATAAATTTATAAGATTTTACTATAGTTGAATAGAATTTAGTCATAAAGACCTAAAGTTATTAAAGATCTTCTTTCTATGGAAAAAATAAAACAAGCTAAGAGACTGTCAAATAACAGAATGAAATAATTTCTCTTTTTAACCATCCTACAGAGTCACATGC
Organism: Pitta sordida; assembly: GCA_013390025.1. Taxonomy (NCBI): domain Eukaryota; kingdom Metazoa; phylum Chordata; class Aves; order Passeriformes; family Pittidae; genus Pitta; species Pitta sordida. Next base: position 222,533 of record WEKX01001531.1, read on the forward strand.
ATGTGATGTAATTCTCTATTCAATTCCACAGAGAAGGTATCATTTCCTATTAGAGTCCATCATGTGTTTGCAGTGGGTTTCCTTTCACAGACTCTTTGGCATAACCAGAAAATTCACTTTCTCCATATAAACTAAATGGTGTAGCTCTTTTTTCTCTGAAGTCATGTGATGTCTGTCACCACATAAGCAGCCTACGTGAAGCTGAATCTCTTTTGGAACCATAGCCTTGCATATGGTTTCTAGATGGAGGCAAATATAACTGCAACAGAGAGCACTATTTAAGCAATAAATTGTCATGCAGTGATTAATTTATCTTTTATTTCCAGCCTGAAAATCTGTGGCATAGACCCCCATGTGGTAAAATAATAGGCTGAAAGATTAGCCACAGCCACCATCTGTTACTTGTCCCTGATTTCACTTTTTTTTCAAGGGCCAATTGCAATTTCAAAATATTTCATTGAATGAGTCTATTTTCTTTCAAGTTATTACTTAGATGACTTCAGTAATTCTATATAAATGGTGCCCAAAAAAGAAACGCTGAGAGCAGTGAGCACACGTAATACATTTGCATAATGCAGTGGAAGAGAGAATGCTGTGAGAGGAAATTCTCAGGGCTGGTGTCTCCTGTCACTGTTTACAAGAGTGTAACTCCATTGCCTGCTTTGGAGTCACTCCAGAGAGCCATACTGCTGCAAGAGAGAGAAATGAGGTTTTCACTACCCCCCTTCTTACCAAAGTCATCCATTGTGTACAATGGATGAGTGATAGATTCTTCCATTATGCCTGTCTATTACACGCTGTTTCAGTTAGATGGTTGTTTATGTCTATATAGTTGAACTTATTATGTCCAAAACAGAGAAATGTGGGGAGGAAGGAAGGATAAGGAAAAACAAACAAAGAAAAGAACAAGCATAGCAGGAAAGGATGAAAACAATAAAAAAAGTTTGGTGTTGTAAAAATCTCCATTAATTCATAAGACTGACGGGCTCGAAGTCACGTGAAAATGCCCTGTACCTTTGGCATGCAGCCCTTCACACACATGCCAGTCTTTGCAAAAGAACCTTTACCATTTGAAGGCTCAGCACTGAGGGCAAAGAAGACTCTAGTTGCGTGGTGGTGCGCAGGGATTTGAGGTAAGCATGAATCATTCTCATCTACTAAGGCAAGGCAACCATGCCTAGTAAGCAAACACACATGTTCAGCCTGTTAAACTCTATTGAAAGCAGAAAGAATCTGTACTACTGCCCTTTCTAAGTTTTTTTTTTCTATGGGAAATGCTACAAAGGCATAAGCTGTGTCTCTGCATTTTACCAGCAGCAACATAAAAACACTGTTACTGTTTCAGAAACAGAAGTAGAAACAAATGGCATTTCTTATAGTAGCCATATTTATGTTCCTATTTGAGCCCAAAAATAACTTCCATCTTTGTGCCTTTGGACAAAGTTGTATTTAGAGATGTTATCTTCCTTCTGTTTCTCTGTGAAAGTCCTAGTTAAAGACCCTCTTTAAGGCTGCAAAGTTTTCTTTGTTTAAACTTTGAAACTATATGGACAGCATGACATCTATGAAGAGTGACATTTTTCTATGATGTGTAAAATGTTCAAGTTCTTTATCAATTAAGTGAAATTTCACTATCAAATTTTTTTCTGTTTTGAGTGAGCAATTGCTTTATTCCAGGCTATTGTTACAAACACTTATACCACAGGATCTGCCTTTTTAAAATTCTCTTCTTTTTACACAAGCATAGGAAGATATTTAACTTTCAGCTTTCTAGTCTCTTCAGTCAGCTGAATGAATGCTGAAGTGTCATGATTGGCCTGCATTTGCTCCACAAACTGATTCAAATCACACGTTCGCTGAGCCACTGAGGTGTGGGCATCTCACACCTACAAAATCCCACTCTTCTCCTTAACCTGGCCTACGGTTCTCTTGCCTGTAACATGCCCTGTCAGCTTTCTAAGTCAGAATTGGGATATACAACACTGACTTCTCTGCCTGCAGAGTGAGGAAACAATAAACAAACCCCTCAAGATGTACTTTATGCCACATGGAGTGAACTTTGTTTTCTAGATCCATCACTTCAATTGTTCTCTGTGGGGTATCAGGACAGATTCTCAGTGGAAGTAAACAGCACAGCTCTGCTGTGCGTGACAGAGCTGCCCCAAAACTCAGCTACTCATGTTTATGTGCAGGAACAGCCTGAATGTCACTCTTCAGTCTGGCTCATGATTCAGAAGACCATAATTGTTTGACATAGCCCAAGTATTTGTTATTTTAGGGGGCTGTTTGGAGGGAGATGGCAAAGGTTTAGGAGTCAATGATCTCCATCAGCTCTACAAACAAGGCAAGACTGCTGGGCTTTGTTTTCGTTTGGGAACTTTCCAAGCATCAGTACTTTGCAAGTTACCCCTATAGGCAATTCAGTGTCTGTTTCAAGTTAATGTGCTTTGTTTTTCAGGCCACAAATAAAATCAAAACAAAGTAAAAGTTCAGATTTATTTGAAAACAACCCAAATTGTGTACCGTGTGAAAAGAAAGGTAAAAAGAGGGTCAGGGAAGCTGGGAGTAGAGAGGGCATGGGATAGAGAAAATCTCTCCAGAGGACAGAAAGTGATTTTTAATACACAGAAAAAGAATACAGTGAGAAGAAAAAGATAATAGAGAATGTACGTGAAAATAACTTTGAAATACTGTAGCTCTCTTTCTCTGAATGAGGTTCTGGTCTCACCCATGAGAGGGTCAAAGGGACTGAAACTGCTAGTTCTTGAATTTCCATTGTATTAGAGACACGTGAAGCAGATGATATCAATAAAATCAAGATACCAGGCCAAATTCTGCCCTTGATTACAGTAATTCAACTAATTTAAGAACCTTGTTCAATGTGACCTTTTAATTCTGTGATTCTTGAAAAAGCTATAACAACAATGGAGGACTCAAACTAATCAGACATCAAACAAACTTAACTATAGAAAGATTGAGAGGGATTTTTTTTTGTGAGATCTGTTGCCCAATTTGTGAATAAGCTGATTTTCCCCCTACCTTATGTTTGCTGTCATCCCACAGCTCTTTTCTCAAGGATGACACCAGTGTTAGGCTGCTGACTTGGTGGTTGGAAGTCCTAGTTTTACAATTCTTCTCCCTTTAACAAATATTGGATTAATCTGGAGACAGTGGTGCCTATCTGTCGGGTGGGGATTTCACTTTCCCTACAACATAAATAGGGCAATGCAAAGAAAATGTATGCTTCAGTGCAGATATCTGTTAGTACCTTTTCTGGATTGACATATTGTCTCTCCTCTGTGTGAAGTCAGCCTCAAAATTTTCCATTGACTACCATGGAAACTGCATTGGGCCAGTAGTAGCCATAGTGATGCCAGATGGTAAGAAGTTATGCATATGACTGTGATAGAGAATTGCTCACTGAATACTAAATTCAGATGAGTGCACTGGATCCAAAGTAATCAGAATCGAGTACAAATGCAGACAGGGAACTAACCTCCAACACAAAACCTAATTAAAAATAATACAAATGTTTTGTGATAAATTAAAGTGAGATAAAACCATATTCAGTGATACAAACGCTTATCTACTATCAGTGGGGTAGTTTCACCCTATGGTTCACTGGAGGGGTTCATCTTTCCATGAAGACATGTAAAAGGAAGAAAAAGAGAAAAAAAAGACCAGAAGTGCTGATTTGACTAAGATGAATGCTAAACAGTGGAACTGGCAGGCTCAATGAACTGTAAATAACAGATGAAACCTTTGAAATCCATGTCACCATTTCAAGACTGACTTCAAATCAGTAGTGACCCATAGCCATTACAATACCTGAGTGAGATGTTGGTATCCTCCATGAGATGGCTTTGTGTTCTTAATCCAATTAGGAACAATTGTTCATGTGAAACAATTAAAAACTCAAAACATGCCGTCTCAGTCAGTTGAAAGAAATAAGAAAACCTAAATCTCATTTGTGACATTAAAAGTAATTTTGTCACTGTCAAAAGCCTGAAATTAACAGGGCCAACACTTCCTTCCTGCATAGCTCTAATAGTAAACCTCAGTGCCTGGATATTACAAGGAGGAGAATCAAGGAGAAATTCAATGAATATGTTAACTGTCACCTGGGAAAAGAAAATTGGTAGCATGGAGAGAAATTTTTATTGCTCCTGGAAAATTTTGTTGTTGTTTGTTTGGTTTTTTTCTCTGCAAATGTCTCAGAAAACTCTGCTTGTGCAGAAAGCCAGCACAATCAATGTAGGAATCATCAGGCAGGGGAAAATTTGCAATGTCCAGTTATCACCTTGCCCAAACACTTTATTTCCTTTGCAAGAGATGAGGAAAAAATCCTTACCTTTCAAAACACCCTGCACTAACAACCATGAAGAGATGCAATTGAAAAGCAAAGCAACATTTTACATTGTTTCCTTTCATGAAAAACTTTCAAGCTTCTCCTTCAAGAACTAGTGTTAGAAAGGGAGAGAGTCATACAACATTCTCCTCTTGGAGGATTAAACAAATAACAATAAAAGCCATACAACATTCTACTCTTGGAGGATTAAACAAATAACAATAAAAGCCATTTCAGTAAAGTTGCAATAAGAACAAGAAAAAAGTAAGAGTTCCTCGCAATGGGTACAAGAAAAGGAGCAGCCACCATGGTGGGATTAGAAACAGCTTGAAAATATTTCTCCACACACAAACTGAATGCATGAGGGAGCACATTTTTGCTATTGCTCTTAAAATTAGTCAGTGGATGATCTTCCCAGGTTAACTAGGCACCTACCTGACGTCTCAGTGTATTTACGTATTTCCTCAAGAAGGGACACAGATATAATGGCAATTTTGTGCAAGGCAAATCACTAAATCATTGATATTTTAAGTTCAGCAGCTGATCTTGCATGGTTGCTTGCAAATGCAGGCAAAGAGACCACACTGATTGCAGAAGTAAACTGAACTCATGTCTCACATTGAGTTGAAGATGCAGTTTGACAAGTGCTGCTTAAGCAACTCTGAGCATGTCAGTTATTTTCAAATGATTTACTTGTTACAGACACTCATAATACACAAGCCAACAATCAGTCATTAGCACACAGCAGAGGAAGTTTTCCCAGGGTATTATGTATCATGTTTGGACAGTTAGAACTCACCGCTATTATTTATTCACACCACTATAAATTATTCTTCTCAAAATGAACCTGAGTCACGTAAATGCTGACTTGGAAACTACTACAGGCCTCTCCTTTCCTGCAGCATGTATATTTCCTTTCTGAAAAAACTTCCTGCCTAAAAATGGAAAACCAAAGGCTAGTGGAGCTGAGGTGTTTAAAATCAATGCCCTGGAGAAATAGTGGAAAACAGTTTGGTTAACATTTGCTGCGTGCCTTTTAAGGCTCTAAATTTGTTGACGGCTTGAATTGTTCCAGCACTGCAAAACAGCACCACTGGTGCCTCTGAGTAACTTCATCCTAGTGTGAGCATCCAATTATTTTTCACAGGCTTTTTCCTTCCTCTTTCTTTAAAAATACATATTTTGTCCTGTCAAACAATACCTAACTAGGCACTTTAGGCATGCAGCAGTTTTGAGTAACTACGCATGGTGTCACTTACAGCAAGGAAACCAGAAGCAGTCAACCAGACCAAGTCAGCCCTCCGCACAGTGAAAAGGCTTTTGGGATACATATGCTGTTCATATTCCCAGCATGATGTAGTCTACTAGAAACTGTACTGTAATACCAGTGCAGTTTATGCAAGCCTCCTGATGGGTATCAATGTCGTCTCGTGGATATTATTAACAAGGGTTGAATTTAAACCAGGAAAAACTAGGACTGAAAAGCTCCTTAGGAGTCGTCATAACCAGCCGTAATCTGGTACTGAATTATCACCAAAATGGAGCCATTTCACGGTGACTCTGTGGTGGTCCATTGCCACAGACACTTCCACAAATTGCGGATGAAAAAAGATTTCCCTTGTTAAAAGTGTGTGTGTGGGAAAAATCCAACAACCCCCCAAGAAAATAGAAAACAATCACTCACCTCCACCCCCCCCAAAACCAATAACAAAAGAACCCTCCTCTGCCTCAAAAAAAACCCCAGCCAAACTCCCAAAGCACGACCAGACTGCTTTCTGCTGCATTCTTAAATCACATGCTTTTGAGACAGAGGCATCAAGGACGAACTGACAGCACAAAAACTAGATTGCAATCACAGGTCCAAAGGCTCTTCCTGGACTCACCCAGCTGCCACTGAAATGAATTAATAATTTCATAATGCAATGCCCTCTGAACTTATCAACATTGTTACAGATAAAGCCAAGCATTTCAGTGGATGGCCTGTAAGCACAGACCGTGTTATGCCCCTCAGCTTCCACAACGGTTCTAGTGATACCCCAGTGTGTTGTGAGGAACAAGTATCTGACAGAGGGTGGTCCACACCCTGATCAAATTGGAAATTTCAGGAGAAAGGTGTATTTATCACTGTGTTTAGTACTTCCTCAGTTTCTCAGTCCCTGATGAACATAGCAGACTGTCTCATCTCTAACGTTCTCAGAGATATTCATGCTACAACTTCTGTATCTGACTTATGCAAACACACAGGTCAGAAGCGCTGTGTTCTGGGGCTAACTGCCTGCTCAAATCTCTGACAGCTTTATTGTCATGCCATGAGAGAAGGAGATATCTGCTTTGAAAAAAACTTAAAAATGACTTTAACGTTATTTTAGGCATCACTGACATTTCTTTGGGATTTTCTGTCTGCAGCTCCACCAGACACTGCTGAGAGAGAAGCGATTCTATTGACAAGTTGTCCCTGGAGCATGCTGGAAGTGCGACATCATACCTCAGTTGTCTATTTTGGAGATGTCTTCTTGTTTCATTTATGTGCTCTGCAAAATTTATCTCACGCATGCTGGAGACATACATGTTGAAGAAAATTATTGTTACTTCGCTCACATAAACACAGCAGAATGAAAGAGTGGATGTCTGGTGATTGCTGCAGCTATAAAATGTCTTTGGATAATTGTTTCTCCAGAGCCTTCAAGAAAATGAGACAGGTAGTTTTAATTTTAAATATGTATATCTTTAATTGCTTTGATAATCTCTTCTATACTTACATACATCTCCTTTCTGTTTCAAGACAGGACTGAAACCAGCCAGCCATTGTCTGAGACAGGCTAATCTAGTGTTACCTTTGTTTGTCATTAAAGATTTAAGTGACAAAATCTCATACAGACTAAAATCAAACAAGATCAATTCCTGCAATCTCAATAAGACCAAATAATGTGAACAAGCACTGAAAGACAGACCTTTGATTGATATAAGTTGTAACCAATGGTGTACACAAATTAAGGGCACAGCCTTGAACTTTGGTATTTCTTCTGCAGGACCTTAGCTTTGAACATCTGAGATCCCTATTTACCCATTTCCTTGCAGAGAATGTTTCCCATTTATATAAACACTATCAGGGCTCTTTACATAGCACAGGAAGTCCAGGATTCAGATTCACTCAGTCTTGCTGAAGTGAGTAATTTATTATTTCAAGTAATTGTTCAGCTATACTTATGTGTTTGCTATCATTCTTCCAGGTTTTGAACTTTTTATTCTTTTCATTCTCAGGACCTGATCTTTGCAGGGAAGGGCTGCACAACCCAGACAGCTGCTAAAGAAATAATTCATTCATTAGTTTTACACTGGAAAAGTAAATATGCTAGCAACTGTCTTACATGTCTGTTTATTTGTGAGAATGTCTGTGGCTGTGACTTACGTGAAATAAATCAAAAGAAGACAAAAGTCAACACCTTGGTTAGCAAATGCAAAAAAAATCCAACCCAAAAACCAAACCAACAAAAAGGCTTTATCAAAACTGAAAATCCTTTTTGCCTGTAACAGAATGCCTGCAGTTCCACTTGCTGCAGAAGAAAGCCAGGAGCACAGAAACTGAGGAGATCTCCAGCCACACCTCACAGTCTGTCCTCCCATCACCACCCTGGGTGGGATGCAGCTGTCTAGATATTTGTTTATGAAACTCCCAAGCTTTGCTCATCAGGCTATGCTGCTTGAGCTAACAGCCAAGTCCTCCCTTGTGACCCGTCCAAGTAACTCCTGGAGCCTGTGGGGAGCCAGGAGGGGGAAGGCTTTTTCCCCCAATGTGAATAAAAATTCCATTTACAGCACTTCATTAACTATTGCAGCTGCAACAGAATCACTTTAAGCTGGGAAATGAAAAGAAAAAGCCAAAACAAAACAAACACAACACAAACCCCAGCAGATGTCCAAACCGAACTACAGACTTTGCAAGGTGCTTTAAGCAGTGGCTCTTCTCCCCACTCTGCTTCCCTTGGTGAACAGCACTCAAGGCCATGGTGTAGCCATGTGGAGCTCACCCCCTGATGCCCACCCCTGTCTGCAAGAGAAGCTCCCTGATCATGCTGTGTACTGGCCAAGAGGCACAGGTCACTTGGGGATACCCCTCAGAGGGTCGTAAGCAGCACTCCTAGCTTTCTCCTAAACTGTGAGGAGACACAGAAGCTGCCGTATAAGCACCAAATGTGTTTGATTACAGATCAGTTCTCATCTATTTTGCATCAAGTTGCCATATGCATCCCTAAGGAGAGCACAATTCATCACACTATTTTTAAATGTCTTAAACCCACCCTTTTAACCTCAATGTTTACGACTAACAGATATACCAGATCCAGTATGACACCAGCTTCCGTCATCCCTCCAAGTTTCAAAATCAAATGAGTCACTGTGGTCTGAGCTTCCTGAAAATTTGAATTTCAGAATGAACCACAATCCTCTGCACTTGGCCTGTCCCACTGACACACGGTCCATAACCAAAATCAATTCTTGATGGACTCCTCTGCATATCTATTTTGCATCTCACCTGGTTTTGGATTTTCCATAACCACTTGATATTAGGCCATAAAACATCACTTATTACTATGGACAAAGATAATGTGACAGCACATGCTTCTCTCAAAGCCTTCCTGAAAGCCAGCTCACCTTCAGCCTGTGAGCATCCACTTATCAGGACACAGAAAAACAGGCCATAGCTTGGCCTATGCAGCTACTGTGGCCAGGGCTTCTTCTCTATTACTGTCAGTAGAATATTACTAAGATGGTTTTGTGATTTCCTGGCTATTGTGCAACCAAGGTAAATTTGAGCTGTGAGTATGCAATAGCTTAAACACCCCTGCCACTCCCCCCAACTTAGATCAGGCGACATCAATGAGTTTGGAGGGTCAGAATATGAACCATAAGCGAGTAGCTACATCTCAGGATAATGAAACTAAGGGGTTTGCCTCAAAGCGGACAATAGCTTGATGTACACATAAGATAAACCAGTACAGAAAATACAAAGCAATGAATTCAATTATTCAGCAAAGAACCTGAGCTTTCCTGCAGAAATGTTCTTTGGGGCTTTTTTCCTTTTTTTTTTTTTTTTTTAAATTTTTCTTAAACAAGACCTGTTGTCAGGACCATTCAATTTGCATTAGTAAATGAATTATGCACACTAGCTGAAAATCACACTGTGAAGTGACACTTTGAATAGAAAACAGGATGTATTGGATTAGAGAAAACTCAAGACTACACAAAATCTCAGTTGTTTCTTTCAGTAGATTTGCTGCAAAAGGACTTTTTTCCTAATCCTACCAGCTGAGACTTTAAGTCTGCATCCCTAAAGCTGTTTTGATTATTACAGAATAAGAATTTAAAAACTCATAAACCTTGATTGAATGCAGAACGAGGCAATTCATGGATTTTCCTGTCATTTCTGAGCTCACGTTTTTAAAAAGTTCTTAAGGCGTCCAGCCATGAATGGCACCAGGATAGGAACATGCAGAGCCAGTACATTACACACAGCCACGTACCAGCTGCAGTAAAAAAAAAATAAAAAAGGAAAATTCACAAGGAAATTGATAAAAAAAGGAAAATTCAGAAGGTGGCTCTCACAGGAGTTTTAAGTTGCTTCTCATCCCTGAGTGGTGTAAGAAGGTAATTAACATTTGTATATACAATCTGAAAATTTACGTCTGGATCAATGAATTTCTCTTACAGGGACCTGCAACATTCAATGAATCTATCAAGATGAAAGATGAAGGTGGTGATGACAATCATAACAATAAACAAGGCCTAATAAAATATATAGTTAAATTTGAAAGAGACACAAATGAAAGGCCCTTGTTAAATGTTCTAAGCTGTGAAATTCCCTCTTTACCGTAAACTAAATATGTTCAAAAATTCACACACAATCCCCCCACAAATATCAAGCTGTGTTTATCTCTGCTAACATCTTTTGGATTGGAACAGTCCAATTTTCTGCATTTGGCTTTGATATTTGCTACAAGCACACAACTGGTAACTGCAGAAAGGCAAGTATCCTGATTGCCAAGGTAATGGAATACGTCGTGTTGGCCATGGCTGTGTTTTCCACACTGACCTAGAAGGGAGACCTCTCAGGGGAAGAGGTTTGAATGTAATGTCACACAAATGCCGTATTTTTGCAGCTGAACTGCACATCATTTTCTGCACGCTGTGTTTTTGCAGCTGGAATACCTAATTTGTCTTATTATCCACACCATATAGAATCTCACACAGAATGCTGTTACAGACATATCAGAACAATACAAATGTATCTCTAATATTACAGTACATTTTGCCATCTTTTTTTTTTTTGTTATTGTTTTTATTGGGGCAAAAAATTACCTCATTCAACCTGATGTAGAGCAGAGGATTGCCTACTGATACGTGCCTGTTGTAGTGAGTTTATGACGTCACCAGGTAACTTTGTTACTGGTAGTCAGCTGTACTAGTCAGACTGATTCATCACGTGCACTGACTTGGCTTAACAGACGCCAAAATCTTGATGAGGGGCTCTAAACACAGGGTTCAACTCTCAGCTAAACAGCAATAGGGAGCAGAATGGTCGACAGAGACGAGTCAGCTTTAACCACATGGTAATGTGGAGGAATCCACTGCAGGCAAAGCACATCAGTGTCTGCATATACTGTAGTCTGGAAGGAGATTGGTTTGGAATGAGTTTCTTCTTTTCACCCCCATTTTAGAACGAAATGTTTTGGAAATTATGAGAAATATTTTTTTGAAAAGCCACAAAATATCTATGAGTTTTTCTGTGGCTTTGAAGTGTCCTGTATAAGTTTGTGCTCACCCTCCAGGGCACCACTCTAAGAAAGGGGAGTATAGTGCCAGAAATTTGGGGGAAATTTCCCTTAGTTTCATGTCTATAGTTGATATTCAAAAAACTAATACAAAATATGTGCTTTTGTATCTCTGAAGCTTCATCTACACCAACAACCAAATGTTAATCATGATGTTCCTATTTCTAAAGAAATATCCCTTGGTCTGAATGCCGTATGAACAGGTTATAGACATCAATTTAAATGTTACATTGCATAAAACCATCTGCTTACCTATCAAAACTCAGAGTTCCTTGTCCACACCAAATCTCCAAGCACATTCCCCCAGCCGCTAATTTAAAATCCCAGCAACAAAACATGAGAATGGCTGTATCTATTTATCAATGCCTAACCCCCCCCTCCAGTTTTAAAAGTAGAGTTTAAGATACTTTGTGAAAGACTCTGTTTTTATGCTAGATGTATTTTCTGTAGTAAAACCAGTGTCTCTTGCTGCAGTGCGCTCATCCCACTGATGAAACAGTGGCACCAACCAAGGATGGAAGGTAACTGAGTCCCTTCTGCATTGCAAGGAGTCTAATTTGTCACTCAAATTTCAGAGAAATATACAAATCACAGATGTGCATCTGTTTAAGTTGTGATACCATAAGGAAAAAGAGTTAGTGAAGCTACATGAACAGCTGAAAAAGAAGATCTTTTCCTGGATGTTTATTAGTCTGAAGCACCAGCATTGAAAAACACCCAAAATAGTTTCACACCATTATCTGCCTGCTCAATCATTGCCAAGGATCTTTAAGTAAGGTTTGCAGTCTATAACTCCAAATATACCTTGAGAGAGAAAAAAAAAAGTTAAAACCAATGCCCCAAAATCCCCCAACAAACCCCTAAACTCATTTAATATGTCTAGATTGCTATCTGTTTATCTTCACTCAAATCAGCTGGTCTTCATTCAGATTCTTATCTTGTTTAGGTCACTATGGAAACAGCATAGTTTTTAATTTGCAAAGATAAGAATGTAGTTCTAAATGCTAATTGAATATTGGTAGCCTAGGAGCCTCCCAGATGTCTTTTTACAGGTTTGTAGAAAGATTTACTAGACATGGGAAGAGAATGAAACTTTTAGAAAATAAGAGGAAAAGAAATCACCCTTCTTAATTCCCTGGTTTCCATGGGAGAAGATGAAATATATTTTACTTTACAAATAATTAGTTTGAGGAAATAAACAGGTTTGAGTTTGGTTTTCCCCCTACCCATTTCCAGTGTTTCTCATTTAGAAAATAGAAGAGTCTCATGAGTTTATGTAAAAAACTACTCAAACCCAGAAAAGTTAGCTCTTTTTTCCCCTTTACTCCAATCTGACAGCGAATTTCTCTAAGGGCTTCTAGATTTAGCCTCATGCACTCTTTTCCCCTAGATGCTGTGCTATGGCTCTGTCTCATGTGAATTCAGAAGCTGCATCTATTTCAGATGCAAGAAGAGGAGGTTGTCTGAAAAAAGTTTATACAAAAAAGGGCAAAACAGACTTCTCTAGCCTTTGACAAAGGGATGACGGCTCTTACACTATCACATAAAAGATCGAGGGGTGCAACATGCAGCCAAGATAGAAGATGTAACAGCAGGTTTTCACTTTCTATACTACGACTATTAATCTCTTTAATACAGGCAAAGCTCTTTCAGGGCTGACATCGATATGAATTTTGCAGGACTCTCTGCTGTTCCTGGCTTAGCACCACTAATTAATAGGTCTTCTGCTAAGCGTCAGGCTGAGCCCCTGTGGTGATTAGCGCGGCAGCTCTAGCTTGAGGAGGTGATGCCAAGTCATTAGGTACTGTGATATTACAGCCTCAGCGTCTCCAGTGTGCTGGCCCGGTGTCCAGGAGCCGAAACCTGAGAGCGCAAGCATCAGCAAGTCTGCCTCGTTAGTCTGATGCCAAAGCCATCGCGTCGCTATTGGCTCAGTACTTCTGCTTGCTGAGATAAGGTCCACACACACATCTCGCCGAGGTCCCTTGCTCAGCACTCCCATCCTGCTGAGTTAAGGCAAAGTGCTTGTGGTTTCTTGCTGAACATGTGTAGTTTACTGTTTTGGTGCCAAAAGGTTAACAAACCTTGACAGCTCAGCTGGTCCTTCCTGCAACCTGACGAGTCCAAAGGACATGACTGGCACATGTCCCCTTTGGTGTCAGGGGGCAAGGCTTGCTGACAGCTGATATGCTTTCAAGCATGTAACCCTTATTCCTTCTAAGGGATTTAGCCTTTAGAGTGGACTACGCAGAAAGACAAACTCTGTGTATGAACTTTAGCCTGCACTGAACTCTCTGCAAGGTGATTACATCACCTGACAGCAGGATTACCTGAAAGCTACAACCCTCTCCTAAAACAGCGTCTCAAACTCGCAATTTAATTCCACTTGAGGCTGAGCAGACAGACCCCAGTGTACCCAAGGCAAGTCTGATACCATGTCTGAGTGGCCCAACAAGTCTAGACATGTAGAACCCTCTGTACTCCTTGCTCAGGGTTACTGGCAGGTGCCCTCCCAAACCATTCTCCAGGGCAATTTTCTTGCAAGTGTATTATTTTTTTCTGTGTATTTATATATGCCTCTACATGTGCTGTGAAGTGTAGTATTTATGTTCAAAGCAAAACATAACATTCACTATGTTTACATGCTAGTTTTCAGAAAAAAGAAACAAGAGTCATTTCCCTCTTGAACATTTCAACAAACCAAGAATTCCAAGCACTTTTCCTATGACAGCAGGGAAAACAAAAACCCAGAGCACTTTTCTCCTTCCTTGCTTGCTGATATTTTATGCATTCATTTATTCGGTCTGAACTGGGAGAAAGGCTTTTTGCTTGCAGGTGGTGGATGGAACATGTTAGGACGTGTCCTGCAGGTCTGGAGCCTGCCAGGGGTTGACCACTGAACACACCCACTCCTGCTGAGCACCACCGCCTCTCAGTTCACCTCAGTAATGAGCAGCTACCAGCCCCAGCAAGGGGTTGTTTTTCATCTCTCGAGGATGGCTGGATGGAAAAATGCCCTGCATGTTTTAAGGCCAGGATGAACTGTTTGGTTGGCTACTCTTAACTCTGTGAAAATCACCTCAGGCACCAGATTGCACCAGAAATGCTTGATTCACAATGGTGATTGCTTATTAGACTACAGAAAATCTGTTAGAAAGTTATTAAGTCTTGCTATAAATACAAATATGTCAAGGTAAAGTGAATAAACTATGCATCCAGAGAGGTTGTTCTGCTGGTTACTCATACGTATCCAATATTTAAGATTTACAACAAGTTTCAAATTTGAAATTGCCTTTCCTATTTTCAGAAACTGCATCTTGAAATACTCCTGCTAAATTAGACAGATTGCTAGGACCAAAGAGAGATCCTTTATCAGGACGATATCTGCCATCTGCTATAGAAGAGGCAGGTCAGGCATTTTTTGAGTACTCTCCAGACTTAGGGAATCATGTCTGAAGCTTCTTAATCTCACACAGACGGCTATGAGCAGGCTTGAGGGGTTAGTAACATGCCGGAAAGAAGGAAGATGTTGCAAGGAACTGTAACATTTCACAGCAATTTTCAAGGCATAAATAGAGAGAAGGGACAAAGGGTGTTCTAGAAGTTGTTTGGGTTTTTTGTTACAGGGTTTTTCTTGGGTTTTTTACTTTGTTTGTTTGGTTTTTTCCCAGGGCAGAAAGAGATGCATTAATTTAATTTCACCTTCCACCTTTTACTGGGCAACAATTTAAATCTTTCTGTCCTCAGTGCTGGTCCTCTCTAAATCAAATATTCCCTACTGAATACTCGTCAGACCACATCTTGAATACTGTGTCCAGTTCTGGGCTCCGCAGTTTAAGAAGGATGTTGAACTGCTTGAGAGGGTTCAGAGAAGAGCAACAAGGATGGTGAAAGGACTGGAGGACAAGCCCCTGTCGTGGTTTGACCCTGGCTGGATGCCAGAGACCCACCCCAATTTCTCCTGAAGGAGAGAAACTGGAGAATAAACCTGGTTACAGGCAAAAACAAGGCAAAACTATAAGTAAAGAACATAAAGGGTTTATTTTCTAACTAACAAGATCAGAACTGCAAGGGAAGCATCATTTAGAAGGCAACCTTTCTCCCCCCTCCCCTTCTTCTCTTACAATAGATGTAATATTCCCTTTTCCACCAGGAGGAAAAGGGGGAACATAGGGTAGGGGTAAACCAGGCAAGTTGGTATTTCTGACCAGATTCAGGGTAGGAACCATCTCTCTGCCCTTCCATAAAGTTCTCTCTCTCTCTCACGAGAGGGAAAGGTCTTTCATGACCCCTCCCAAGTGAGATCTCGACCTGAGGA
>WEKX01001531.1:238184-313747 GCA_013390025.1 Pitta sordida
GGGGAGGTTAAGGCTGGATGTTAGGAAGAGGTTTTTCACAGAGAGAGTGATCTTTCAGTGGAATGGACTGCCCAGGGAGGTGGTGGAGTCACCATCCCTGGAGGCGTTTAAGGGAAGACTGGATAAGGAGCTCAGTGACATGGTCTAGATGGTGGGAGGCTTGGATGGATGGAGCATGGTGCCCATGGTTCCACGCTTGTGGGCCTGATCTCTGGGTGGGTGCTCGCTTGGGAGTTGTACTAGATGAACCTGTGGGTCCCTTCCAACTCAGAATAACCTGCAAACCTGTGAATACCCTTATAGGTGAAGCACAAACATGGAATAACTCTGAATCTGTGAAAGGGAGAGATGTCACCACCCCATTCCTCTTTAGCTGAAAGTGCATTGGATTTTTGGGGAGAGAGGGAGAGGAAGAGAAGGTTTGAAAGTGGAAAGTAAAATAAAGTAATGGAAAATATTTAATGAATTCCAGATGATTCACCAACCACTTGGTTAGAAATACAGAGGGGAACTGACAGACAGAGAAGGAAATGCAAATTAGATAAGCAATAAAGCAGGAGAACTGCACAACCACAAATTCTCTTCAGATTTCTCAGAAGTCAGTGTTTAGACTTGGCTTTAAATTGACATAATGGGCACATTTTACTTGATGTCTTACTAGCAACTGAGCCAAATCACAGTGCACTTTAGTGCTCCAGTGTTCTAATAAGTATTTGCTTCAAAGCAGCAGTTCAGATCTCCCAGTGAATTTTGTCAAGTACACATCGTATCAAAGGATAAGTATTTGTCAAAGCCTTTATTCAGCCACAAAGCAAGGGGAAGATTTGTTTAAAGACTGTCAAGTTGCACCTGCTGGCTCACACTGAGAGGATGAAAGGAACAACTGGAATGTCTGTCACTAAGAAATGAAAAATAAAATTCAACAAAGTATTTTTAACCAATGTGAAAAGACTTGTATTACAAAAGTAGAATATTGTTGTAAGCCCATTCAGAGCCCTTCAAATGAGACGATAATAGATTTGTGGCTAATAAAGTGGTACTTGTCTGTGAAGTAAAAGAGTGGAATTAGAACAGCATATTAACAAGATGTGGATGCCATGCATGCTAAAGCAGCCTGAAGTATTGCACGGCCTTTGCTATATCAGACTTTCAATATATTAACCCATAAATTTGCTGTAAACATGAGGTTATCCTTTACCTCTCACAGGCAGAGAATCAGCAGTCATGGCCCTGGTGAGGTACACCTTACCTCTGGACATTATGGAGAAGAGGAAGCTTTGTTTCTGCCCTCAACGTCTCCCAGAGCAATTTAACCAGCATAGGACAGGAGGCAGCAGGGAGTTGGTGCAGGCAGAATTCCTCTCCCAGGGTGGACAAGCAAGCACAGCTCTGTGGTAGAGCATGACTGAGACCTGCCCTTTGAACAAAGTAAATTCAAAGGCACATAGCATAAGGCAATATACAGTTTCAGATGTCCTTGTTCCCCAAGCTCAGTGTCTGCATGCAGTAAAATTATGAGCATGTGCACACAATAAACCAAGTTTTTTCCATAAAACAATAATGTTTAAAAATTAAAAAAATGAGGGGGCACACCTGCACAGGGGTAGATTCATGTAAGCATGAGTGTGCTTTATGAACTTAGCTCTTCTGTGCCTTTTTCTGTTTTGCTAGCCAGGGAGAACATCACGTCTGTTGAGTGTGGGGGTTTGGCAGTGTGAATCCTAAAAAGAATGAGGGGCTGAGATTCTTTTCCAGCTGACCTGAGCTCCACAGCAAAAAGTCACATTAAGCAGGATAGTCTGCAGTGAGATGAAGATTCTAGACCTATTTAATAAACTTAAGCTATTTCACAAGAGCATGTGGAATGTCAAGGAGAAGAAAATAAGGGTGCCTTTACTGCAGTCCCACCCCACTTTCTCCTCTTCACTGTACAGCAAGGGATTATAGACTGGAAAGTAATCTTAGACAGCACAACTCCAATCAGCTAGTCTGAGAACCAGGGACACAGAAAACCAATTAAAGAGGCTTCTCTGGTTTTTGTCATCCATATTAATAGCTGTCTTCAAAATTGTTTCCCAGGCTTTGTCTTTTGCTGTTATGAAGTTCATTTTAAAGCTATTGCCTATTCTCATCGACACACTATGTTGGGAAAGAGTGAGTTGGTCTTGATTTGCAGACTACCTAAAAGCTACTGATTACTTCAGAGGTTGCCTTGCTTTCACTTACTATGAGAGTGTTCATAGCAAGTGTCTCCTAAGTCCAGCTGGACATAAGGAAATGAAAACAAGTTATCAAATCAGATACTACTTTTTTCCTTTTCAGGTGTTAAAATGGATTGCTATAAGCAGCCCTCAGAGACCAGCTGTGCCTTGGAGACGGTTTATCTTTTCTAAAATATCAGCAGAGACTATAGGTAACACAGAGCGACTGATGGCAGCACACAGAGCATTTCTCTGTTAAGTTACTAGCCTTAATTAGAACTTGGCTCTAGTCAAGCCTTTGGATCAGGTACAGCAAAACTCTGCTGCGTTCTGAATCCAGACACAATGTTTAGACCTGATCCAATTCCCGGTTCAGCCTAGCATTGTGCTCACTTGGAAGGGGATGGGACTCATCTCTAATTCAAGCCAGGCTGATCGGAGGCTTTCCAAAGTTGCCATCTGCTGCCTGATCTGTGGCCTGATGAAAAGAGTTCACTGTTCTGTCTTGCTCTTCCAAATAGAAGGGTGGAAGTTTCAGTAATTTCTGCAACCAATAAAAACCCCGCAAAAGTGAAAATCCCAAACTAAACAGTTATACCTATGCCTAGTTAGCTCAGCATTTTCTTTAGTGTCTCAGATTTACGAACAGGCTAAAGTGTCTCTCTCACACCTTTAAGTCACAGAATCACAGAATATTCTGAGTTGGAAGGGACCCACAAGGATCATCGAGTCCAACTCTTAACACTGTCTCCCTGGCAGGAATCGAACCCGGGTCTCCCACACACCAGGTGGGGACACTTACCACTGTACTAAAGTGGATTTGTCTCAGTGTCTGGAACCCATTCCATATTTGTTTACATTTCTAAATATACATGGAAAATATTACAGAGGTACCAGACTAACAGGAACAGGGCAGACACTTCCAGAAAGTACTTGTAGCAGAAAGGAGAGTAACAGTGGAAGGTAAAGGAGTGCATTTGGAAACCACAAAATATACCATAAATCATGTGGCTCTTCTTGCCCTGCTGTTTCTAGATGCACTGAAAAGTAGAAATAAACTGCCCTGAAGCTGATTTTTATTTCAATTTTGATTTTTTAAAAAAAGGTTATCCATGTATTTTTTCTCTTTCTGATGAACTCAAGATGGTTTTACTAAGCCCTTTTGATAACAAACTATACTCATAAACTTTTCTCTTTTAAACCTAAATTCCTCTGGTTAAAAACACATTGTGAGCTTCTGACAAAGCTTCTCCCACGACTGAGTTGTGTTAAGTTTTCTCTGCTGTATGGTATGTTTTAAGATGTGTTTGTTCTGTGCTTTTAGCATCCACCAGACAGTTTCGTCAAGCTGTGCCAGGGATACAGGAGGCCTAAGGGCAATGCCAAAGGTACATATGATAGTAATGAGCTTCATTTAATAGATAACAAGATAGAAGAGAAGCCTTATTAGCAACCTCATCAGGAGAACAGATACAATCATGGAATAATTTGAGTAGGAACAGACTTTACAGCCACACGAGCACTGGCAGGGACACCTTCCTGTAGACCAAATTGCTGCAAGTCTCACCCAAGCTGGCCTTCGAAACTTCCGGGGATGGAGCACCCACAACTTCTGTGGACAATCTGTTCCAGTGTTTTACAACCCTCACAGAAAATAATTTCTTCCTAATATCTAATCTAGATTTGCCTACAGTGTAAAATGTACCATACGGTAGAGGAACTTTCACATGACTTAGTCATGGGATAGGCTCTAGCTGAAGCTCTCAATGTGTTTGATAGCCCTTTCGGTCAGCTATTTCAATAAATTAAGTTTATTCGGCATTGAGGGGAGTGGGTTGGAAGAGACCAAAAGCTTCATGGGAAAATACAAACCAGTTCTGCCTTGCATATCTGTGTTATCTCTAAGCTTGGCATCATGGTAACTCAATGTATAACTTGTGCTTTGGGGATTTTTGTGCCTCCCCCGCTCCATCCTGCCACAGCCCCATTTTTTTTTTTTTAAATCCAGTAACAACATCTTAAGCAATTTACTCTTCCATCCCAACTCTACCTTTTAAATTAAATGCATAATTTTGGAAGGAGGTTCTAAAAAGGAATATTTCCAGCACTCTAAATTGTAGAATCTGAGAACAGCACATCTTAAGTCCTGATGCATTTTAAAATTCAGCACACTGTATTATTGGATCTGAAATCCATGAGCCAGGTTCTTTAGTAAAGAAAATTCCCATGGAAGCATATACTGTGACAGTCTACTTTCCCAAGGCATTCCCATCTTGGTTGAATTACTCCACATTTTATTCCTTTTAAAACCATTGTTTCTTAGCTGTTACCAAAATAGAGACTTCCAAGGCACAGCTAGTTTTGTTGATAAATAAGGGAAATAGATATAATATCATGACATTTCAGCATTTTTATTTAACAGTTTCCAAGCATTTATTAAAACATTTCTTCTCATGATACCCTTTTAATCCTGTTTGCTTTTCTTTGTAAGTCTCGAGCTAAATGCAAACAATTAGCTCAGGCTTGCACTCATTCAATAACCTATTTATTAATTATGACAGTAATTCTATTCCAATTGGAACTCTTTCAAGAACCTACTTTACACTGTCCTCCTAGATAGCCATTTGCACATTTTGACTCTTGCGCATGGCAAAGTCAACTTATATGTTCGGGGAGACTTCTCATCCACCATTTCTGGGTGTCTGGCGAACAGACCATGGCAAACAACTATCTCAGTCCATGCAAAATTTATACCTGGAGGATTAAGTAAGGAAGCCCTGGAAAAAATACTGTCATATTTGCACACTATTGGTGGCCTACACAGGAATGTGCCTGCATAAAGAAAATGACAGTAAATGAAAATTGTGCACATGAATCAGATATCTATACACCTGCAAAATAAGTAAGACTCTTGTATGTTCAATTGGTAGGTAAACAGAGGGTACTTCTTTATGTAAGTTAAGAGTATAGAGGGTGAAAATTAAAATTGAGGGGCCTACCCCAGAAAATGTGTCTTGAACTGATTATGCTATGTTTTCTTTAGATAGAGCAAAGCATTTTCCTTATTATTGTTAAGAACATCACTTCTGATAGGTAAATATTTGTTTTCTTTTGGTCTGCGATAATGGACCTGTGTTGGAATTAAAACTGGAAAATTAGGGGTGAGGGGTTTTGTCCATTTTATTAAGAGTTGCCAAGCTCACAATGCAATAAAAAAGTAATTTATGACAAAACAGAGGAGGCATTGCTAAATTTATTTTTATGATGTAAAAACCCTAGGGACACCAGGGGCACCAATCAAGGAACACGGAACTGTTTGCTTGCTTCTGTTGCACAGATTTGAGCATAAAATTATGTCACTCAGAGAATTATTGAGAAGATGGTGATTTTGTGAAGTTGTCGTTGCTTCAAATAAAAATCATTTCTGTCTCTGTAGTACCCTAATTTCAGTCATTTCCAACACATACGAGGAGCTACCTTCCAAAATTTGTTTTGCTGGCTTTGCAACAAGAAAACAACATAAATTCAATTTTTTAACTGAAAAATGCAGTTTTCTTTTGTTTTTAACTGCAAGAGAACTTAGGGGGAGTGACTGTGAGAGGAGATTATGAACAATTTTTAAAGTTGAAGAGAAATTATGGTAGTTAAATGACAATTTGCAAATCCAATAGGACAACTGGTGGCTGTAATCTGCAAATACTTTCAGTGTCTGTAGGAACTTATTTTGAAAGCAGAATTGAAAAAAACCAACCAACCTCATAATAACTACTACCATATGTATGAGAAAACATGGTAGATGCTGATTTCTGAAGCTCATGTTTTCTCTATTTTTTGTAATGTGGGACAAATACTTACTCATTATCTGCCCCATGTGAGATTTGCTGAAGATGATTTTGCTGCAGCATATTTTCTACCAGAAACAGGCTCCAAAATCATAAAAATTTATACTAGAAAAAATTGCAGAAATTAATTTTGCTCCATTATTGCAGAGTATTCCTTGTCTAGCTAGTCTTCAACATCTATACCACAAAAATACCGTGTATTTTTGTATTTGTATAGCACTGGGTATTTTCTATATCCTTCTTAAGAATCTAAAACTTTTTTTCTGCCACTTTATCCTTTAAAGGGAGTTGAAACATTTGAACTGATGTTTCTTTCTGTGGAAAACTTCTGGGCCAAGATCCTTCTGTGCTACTCAAAGAGATTTCAACAGTTTCAAAGTGCTACCAGCAGCTGTATCAGCCTTTCTGTTTCCTGGAACTCTATGAGTGTGGACAGATTGAGAAATGCTTGGAAATGTGTTTGGTGATTTTTGATTTAGAAAGCTAATATTTGCCAGGTTGGCAAAAGAAGGAAAAAAATTTAAAAAAAAAGAATAAGGATGGGGGAAGTTATATCCTTTCTACTGCTTTGGATGGATAATCCTAGAACTGATACTTTCAAATTGTAGTATTATTTACCCTTTGATAAAAGCATGTGGTTGGTGTTCTGCCGTAATTTACAGTTTCACAGGTTATTCCGAGTTGGAAGGGACCCTCAGGACGATCATGAGATCATAGAGTTCTCCATCGGCTATGTGCCAAGAAGGGGCACAAATCAAACCTCCATGCTCGACTTTCGGAGGGCTGACTTTGAGCTGTTTAGGAACTTGATTGAGAGGGTACCATGGGAAAAAGCCCTTAATGGCAGAGGGGTCCAGGAGGGCTGGACATACTTTAAGGATGAGCTCATGAAGGCACAGGAGCAGGCGATCCCAATGTGCCGAAAAGTGAGTCGGAGGGGCAGATGGCCAGTCTGGATGAGCAAAGAGCTCCTGAAGGAGCTNTGTGGTTGGTGTTCTGCCGTAATTTACAGCTTCACAGGTTATTCCGAGTTGGAAGGGACCTTCAGGATCATCTAGTCCAACTCCCCACCAACTAGAACATGTCACTAAGCTCCTCACCGAATCTTCTCTTAAACACCTCCAGGGATGGCGACTCCACCACCTCCTTGGGCAGACCATTCCAATGAGAGATCACTCTCTCTGTGAAAAACCTCTTCCTAACATTCAGTCTAAACCTCCCCTGGCGCAGTTTAGGTAGGAATTATACACATTGACGTGTAAAAAACCCCAACAAACCAAACCTACTCTTAGAACATTAAAATTAAAACCAAAATATCAGGATTACCGTTGCCCTTTGAAATGTTGACTCAGCCTCCCTGGCAATGTTTGCATTATGATACAGTCTGCAATTATATACTTGACTTTCTCCTCTCATAGGATACCTCCCATATTATTACTCAGGACAGAGGTGTCATTGAGGACTGACTATTCAATATTTTCCTATATCCTTGCTATTTCAAACATGGCTCTGAATGGCTTTCAATGCATACAGTTTAAAGTCTTCTTTCAATCTATTTATATTTTTAAAAATCTCTGTACATCATTAAACAAATTAGTAGATGGAGTTTAAGAGATCATCAAGTCTGGACAACTATTGAGGCAGACATTCATTTATTTTAGCGGTAATACATCTCTCATTACTTCTGCTGAAAGGTATTGCATAATTTCACTGCTTTCATAGTTTTCAGTCAAAATATAATTATGGGCAGGTTTTGTCCATTCCTTTTTGTGCATTGGTTTTTCACCCTAAAGAGACTTTTCCCCTCATGGTTTTAAAGCAAATAAAGTCATAGACTGCAAGAATAACTGCTGTCAAAACAGCAAACAAAATGAATCCCAAAATGAATCCTGAGGGTTCGCATCTAGTCTGCGCTGTAATCCACTTTTCATCAATGCCTGCTATTGTGTCATCTGTTCATGGTTTGTTTACATTAACATCTTGCAATTCTTTAATTAAACATGTCAGGCTGATATACAGTGCTAGAAAAAGGATATATATCTATATGTATTAATCAGAGTGATTAATCTGGTTTAATCTACAACTGTATTGTAAGAAAAGACATTTTACATGTGTTTCAGTGTGTCTCATTGTTACCTCAATATTATTTTTTTGATTCTTCAATGCTCTAGATGCATATAGATACTGGGATATACTTATAATGGAAAAAGAAAAATTAAGTATTATACAGTCGGGTCGCCTATATCGCGCACCCGCGGTCTTATTTGGGACCCACACAGCCCTACTTCTGCATTGAATGGCGGCCACACCGCCGCTGCCCCTGTGGCCACCTCCGCCGCCGTCACCCATGCCACGGCTGCTGCCCATGCTGCCACCCACGCCCCCACTGCCGCCCGTTCAGCCGCCCTGGCTGCTGCCGCCGTGGCAGCAGGTCGTGCATGCGCAGTTGTGAAACGGGTCTCCTACATCGCTAAAAAATCATGCCGCTAAGATCTGAAGCCGCAATATGAGGGGCGCGAAGTTCAAGAGGGCCGTCCGTATTTGCTGTTTTCCACATAGCAAATCTGCTGGCTGTCCCAAAATAGTCCTTGTTACCAGGCTTACATGTTATGTTCCTTTTCCAATTGTTTCCCTTTCTTAGGACAGAAGTTTTTCAGTTTACCCAAGCCAATTACCTCTTTTATTTTTGGGAAGTATGGGGAAGTCAAGGCGAATTTCCTTGTTTTTTTTAACACCACATCTGAATCAACACTCATGCTGACACTGGAAGTATCTCCTGTTTTTTATTTATATATATAGCTGAAAAGACATTATTTCTTTTAATAGGCAAATTATAGCTGAATTGGACTTTAGCAATTCTTACTATCTTTGCATATAGTGATTTAAGATTTATGATTTTGGAGATAAGAGTCTCATTGCAGCCCCACAACCTCACATGGATCATAACACTGGTGTAACTAAAGACATTCTGGGTCAGCCCATTATTAGATTGTCAAATATTAATCTAAAATTCAGATCATATAACCCACTACAGGTTGCTTTTCCCAGAAGTGTTCTCCCCTATTTACTGATTTTTGAAATTTCAGCTAAGCAAGAATTAGCAACCAACCATTTAATTCAAAGTTATTTTCTACATCCAACTCCTTTAGTGTCCTCATTACTGTATGGCAAAGGACTGTGAAGCTTTCAGACAAAAGAGTTTGTTTCAGACACCAATTACATAGAGGTTATCCCTATTTTTAAACTGAATATACTATTCCTTCCTAAGAATACTTCGTATCATGTTCTTAAAAAAATACTCTTGCAGTTTAATTCCACCTACAGGTAAGGAAGGCAATTCCAGAAGCTGAGCAAATTTTCTTTGAGAGGACAAGTTTTGAAAGATACAGATAGGTTCCTCAAAGGAGTACCACACATTTTTACCCATAGGTGATAACAGAGATTTAGTCTATGATAGCTATATAAAGAGTACAAGGGAATTGCAAAAGACCAGTACAGTTTGCATACAAAGTGTATTTTTCTCTTGAAGTATAAAGGAAAAAAAAAAGATTATTTCTACAATATTTGGGAGCTGAATTCAAATAGGCATTTAGTAGTGACGAATTTCATGTAAGCATACAGTAAGACATAATTTCCCCCTCAGTAAGATTTCATTTCAACTGAGGCAAAAGACGAAGAGCTGGAGGTCAGGCAAGCCATAACGGCCACAGTCTGCAGGGCAGCACCAAGGTGACAAAACCCAGCTCATCCCACCACTTTGATGCCTTGATTTATATGCAGCCACAAGACATGCAAGACACTGTTGGTATTACAGCAAGCAGAGTGTGTGTTAAGTGCACATGCTTTCTCACTGGAAAACGTATGGATCCCCCTGACAGGTAATTTAGGGTTTTTACATGTTGTCAATAACATCGCTCAGAAACATTTGTAAAAACAATTGATATACAACACCTACTCTCTCTGCTTCTCCCCTCCCCAGTGAAGTTTATTTACTTGAGGGAAAGTTAAGCCAATAAAAGGAAACCATTTTCTTTTCCAGTGGACCTGATGGTCTCCCTAATACATTCCAGGAGTAAACAACCACTGCTTAAACCATCTGTGAGAAAGCTCTGCTCCTGCTGTCTGTTAGTTTCCATGTTATAGCCAGTATTTCTATTATTCTATAGATGTCATAGTCAGGCATGGTCCTGTAGAGGGAAGCAGCTCCTCAGGTATCTGGGATCAGTCTCTTAGAAGGGTTTGGAACAGGTCTATATTCTTAAATTTAACTTTTCACTCAGATTTTATCTGGTGCCGAATAAGATGTCTGTTGTGATTTTTCCATTCTAAATATCAGATTAGTTGATATACTGTAGTGACTTGACTGTCTCCCTTTTCAGGATATAGACACAGGCAGAACGACCTTTTTATAAAAAGACTATAGTTTTGACTCTGGCAGGATATTTTCCCTACCTTAAAAATCTGTGTGTCACCCAGATTCAGTGATTAATCGTAAAATAAATGTGTAGAGTATTAAATTACTCAACAGACAGGACAAGTGGAATACTGATTTTCCTGTCCAGAAGGGAATATTACTTCCTCTATTCTGAAAGCTGCTATAAGAAAACAAGTATCTTTCTATGGGTAAACTTGAGAAGGAGAGGTAGATTTGCTTTCAGAAGGGTGTATAATGCCAGAGTACATGGAAAATAATACTATTCATATGCTAGAGCATTATTTGAGCCAACAGCCATTGGCAATATAAGAATAAACAAGAAGTCAAACACAAAAAAGTGTGAGAAACTCCAGGGGACCGAGTGTCTTCTGGCCCAGGACTCAGCAAATTCATTTGGCTCCATTTACAGAACCTTTGCTGTGTTCAACCACCCTTGTGCAAGACAACAGGAGGAATCTAGAATTGCTTTAAAGAATAACATGCAATTTCCACGTATTCTTAAGTTCATTTTTTGTAATGAAGTGATCACTATGCGTTTGATGAACATTTGCAAACTTGACTACTGTACGTCCTACCCGGTCACATCTTACCAACGTTATAAAACATGCTCAATACATGGTTAAAGAAAGTCAATTATTGCTCTAATTTCTGGCTTTTAACTCAAATATAACTATAGCTGAGAAAACGCAGTGTTTGTATCTGTGAACCTTAGACCACCGCGTATCTCATTAAAGAATAAGAACTCAGATCACAGCTCCTACATTTTGTTCATATATCATGTTTTGAACAGCTGAGTTAAGAATAGCTGGAGCTAAATGAGAAAATTTTAAAAAGCCCTTAAACTAAACAAGCCAAAGGTATCCCAGTAAACCTTGTACTACAAAAAGAAGAACAACTTAAAGTGTTCTTTCAGAAGGAAAACTGAAAAGTTGATTACTAGAGGCTGAGTACAGAAAAAATACCTTTCAGTTAATTTCATTTATCCTTCCAAGCCTAGGAAGCAAAAACCCTCAACAATGAGCTCAGTGCTGACGCTTAGAGTGAAAGAAACTACTTAGCTGCACATGCACACACATACATATACATATTTTCATACGTACATATTTTATGTCACTCTTTTTCTTCACCACCTCTGCTTTTTCTGACATTTAATTAATGATATGTCTCCGATGTCAAAACAAACATAAAATATAGCTGCACGTAGGGAATGCAAACCCTAATTAAGATGAAATTTTGGATGTAATGTAAAGCAAGCTTTACATTTTCGCTGGGAAAATACTACAGTTTATAAAATATTCCCAGATGTGCTTTTGTCTCTCTAAATATTTCTCTGCTTTGGAAAACTGCAGCTTAAATTAAAAACTGCAACAGTCATCTTCTGTGAAAGAAGTTTCTTTCGTGGAATCTCAGACAATATTTACCACTGGCCCGATTCCACTGACTTTGGTGAAGCTCAGGGTGAGATGGAGCACACCAGCTTGAAAGCATTAAAATTGTGGGAAATAAATTCAGACATAATTAATTTTTTCTTTAATTTACACTAAGGAGCAATGCTCTTAATTTTGGACTTCGTGATTCTACCCCAGGAAGCTTCAGAGGTAAGAAATTTGAAACAATTAAAAAAGTCAACATTTATTTATTATCAGATTCCAACCCCTAATTTTCTAGCTATTTCCTTTTGCCTAGTTCAGTAGGAATTATTTGGCAAGTAAAATGTTATTTAGCATGAATACTTCAGGAGCTAATCTGTGTCATTTCACCATTAAAAGAAAAAATAATATTTATACCTATAGAAAGAGCTTTCTGGTGTTGCTAGTTATTTGTATATAATGGCTGGCAAGCACTAGGTAAACAACAAACCTGATCCCTCTAACTCCACTAAAGTCACGCTAACCATCTTCCAAATTTTCCTCAAGACTCCTGAATAAACCCCTTATTTTTCATAAATGTGACAAAATATTTCATAAAAATTTATTTGTTTGTCATAATGTTTTAGCAGATTTGAAGGTCTGCAGGGTTCTATGCAGGGATTCCTTATATGTTATTAAAAAGCACCTGTGTGGGTAGTCCTGGTAAAATGCCTTCTAATGGAAACCACTTGTGCTAAGCATACTATGCATCCCAAAGGAGAAATAATTAAAACCAGTTACTCACCAAAAGCGAATGGAAAATTTTAAGGCAGAGCATCCTAAAGACAGTGTGCAGCCTTTGTTTTCATTTAGTCACACGAGTACAAATCAGTGATGTCATTTCTCCTTTAATATGCCAAGAACCCCTTCCTAATCCTACGAACATCCTGAGCCAAAGGTTAAAGGTACCAAAAGGCTACCACATGCATTTGAGCTCTCTATATGAGCTAAGTGAAGTTCGAACATTTTGCTAAGACAAAGGCAGCAATAAGCGCATTTCTGATTTTTGTGATGATATATCAAGTACTATATATATTAAGATTTATTAATGTGTTCTTCCTTCACTTCAGAGGGAAAAGTCAAAAACTCCATGGGGACAGGATAGTGTCATCAAAAACCACAGCCTGAGTTCTCCCTGTACATTTCAGGACACCCAGTCAATCCAGCAATGCGATTGTCTGAGCATCCCCTGGGAAGCCTAATAATTTGACTTGTGCCCTATACTCTGCCTGTGAAAATAACTCATGTAAAGCTCTGGTTCTCATCAAATCTAACAGGAAATTTTCCAAGCCTTCAAAGAGATCTTGGTTCTGATGGGAACCCTTGTTGAGACCAAGGGTTTAAGAACAAGGGATGTGATATTATGTTGTGTGTCCTAGCCAGGCTTTGTGTGTGTTTGCCCTTTTGCCTCGTATTTTGTAACTGGAAATAAAAATCTGTTTTTCCCCATTGCTGCACGCAATGGTATGGCAGCTGCGTAACTTTAAGAACAGTTGAACTAAAGGAATTTTTTTGTCCCAGCTCATACGTACAGATTCATCTAAGCTGGAAAAGCAAAGACAAATATGCTTGTCATATTATCCCAAGCCTTTACTGCTCCTTTTGGTCAGAGTAAAGCACACATTTGCTTCAGCCTTCTTTTCACAAATTGTCCACCTTGCCTGTCATGCAAATTCTGAGAGCGTGGTTCCCAATATGCTTATAATTTCATAATTTCCTGGGATTTTAAAGCATCTGTAAATCATATACATTATTTCTGAACAATGATAAAGAGCTTAGAGAAATTAAAATACAAATCTTCTGGGCTTTTTCAATATTGAACATTTGGCTTTGTGTAATTGATAACTTGGGAAATTCTAAAAATTAATGAAAAAATATAATTTGCAGTTAGAAATGATTTAATGCTCATGATCCAAGATTGCCTAAGGACATAGTTTAGTTTTGGGTCAGATTCATAAGCGCTAGATCTGAGTGCTGTTGTTACAGAGACAGTGAGCTAAAATAGGATAATTTGGATGAGCTCAGGCCATACAGACAGAATTTGATGATCTTGATCTGAATAAACTGGTTGTAAACCAAGTTTCTTTCGTAAGGCTTCTTGCACACACAGATGGAATATAAGATTCTCGGGCTTTTAAAGTAAAAAAAAAAAAAAAAGTTACAAATAACCCTAGCTTACCTGTATTAAGAAAAAGTTTGATTTCAGATTCTGGTTTTGATCCATCAACCAATTGATGTTAATCAAACTTTGTAGAATGGTTCTTTTTCCAAGATCAGCTTTTCAGCTTGCTCTGTCCCTTTTAAAAACCACTGGAAGGCTGCAGGAGAAAAATATTTACCGACACAAATTGACTCTTGACAGCAATATTTTATGCCAGCTATACAGAACAGAAATACTAACTCTCTGCTGAACAACCCCCCGTTCAAAACTATTCTGAACTGAACTGGGAAAATAAACCAATAGGGAATTTTCTAACAATTGCTCCTCTACAAATTCAAAGATTAATGCCAGACTTCAAATTATTTTTTCACTCATTGCTCTTTGAATTATTGCCAAAGACACTTGAGAATAAATCCTACAGCTACTTCTGTAATCTTCACATAATTGAACTCCTCAAAGGAGCAATGAAAACTCTTCCCACAAACTACAGATGATTATAAGCATTACTTTGGAGAGAGAC
Organism: Pitta sordida; assembly: GCA_013390025.1. NCBI lineage: Eukaryota > Metazoa > Chordata > Aves > Passeriformes > Pittidae > Pitta > Pitta sordida. The sequence goes on from WEKX01001531.1 coordinate 252,753, forward strand.
CTACCTTCTCCTTCTCGCTGTCCCTGAAACACTAGGGATAACTTTTGTGATAGCAAGACAGTCCTTTGTAGAGGGTCAAGGTTAGCTAATCAAATTTAAGTTGTTTAAAGACATATTTTTCAATCATATTCCTGAGGGTTTAAACTCCCAAAGTAGAGTGCCTATAACCACTAAATCATGGTTACTCTTCATGCCCACAACCTGCCTGATGGCTGCTCTAAAAAGCATAACCTTCACTTGAAAATTTGTAGATCTTCTGTCTGTCTCTCTGTCTCAGATGACAGAACTCAGCTAACAGCAAGGGAAATAATTGCCAGGGAAATTAGTGACTAGTGATTGTAATTACTGCCTGTGTAAGGGTCATTCAACACATGCACCTTGAATGAAATTACAGATTCTCATTATCCATATTGAAAAATGAAAAATTGCAGATACAATTTAGCTACCATGAAACAGATTCATAGGAACAAAAAAAGATTTTTTTTTTCCAGTGGTTAAAAAAAAAGAGATTAATGTATTACCTAAACAACTGTAATTTGGCTCCTGGTAGAGACAAAATCATCCCAGCTCAAATAAATGAATGAATTGCCTGATTATGCCCCTAGAAGAAGGACCACATGCATTCTCCTTTTAGTAAGAATGAAAATTAGGAAAAGTTATTTTCTAGTGTGAAATTCACAGTCATCAATAATGGCTCTTAGGACTTGTCTGTGGCCTCAAGATAACATACACATTTGGCCTTTGCCTACAGAGAGGAAACGTCCAAAACAGATTTCTTTATTTATTCCTGGGTCTTTATTTTGCTTAATTGTTTGAGAAATCATCAGATAAAAAAAGGAATATATTTGCTTATAAGCAAGCACAGAATAGTTTCCTTCAGAAGATGTAATAGACTGAGATACATATTAACCCTTTCAGGTATCATTTGTGGAGATATAACTCTTTTGGAATAGTGATCCAATCAAAAGTAGTAGATGCAAATATTTCAGTAAAATGTTTTGGATAAGAAGAACAGGAATAGAACACATCTCTTCACTCTCTGTCTTCTCTTGCTTCTTCCAGAAGAATTCTCAATCATCTTGCCTCCAGCAATAATCAGAAGTGGAAAGAAAATGAATTGCCTTTCCATTGGTGAGATCTACCAGGTTTGTCTTTGAAGACATCACAGTGTTAACTACAGCATCAGGAGAAGAGGTTCAACACAGAAAACCCTTTTTTGCCTGTCATGATGACCATCAGTGAATACTTAAGGGAAATATTGACGAATCAAAGCAAAGAGACAGTGTTCCTTGAAGAACAGATTAGGAATTCCACTCAATGAACTGGTGAACTGTTTAATAACTCATGACTCCTTTGTGAGTATGCTTAATTTTTTTTAATCCTATTTAGGATTAAACATCCTGAAGTTTATTTCCATTAAGCAAAGTTATTTTTGTTTAGTGACAGTGAAATTTGGAGGTGTCCCGTGCTATGAAAAACATTTTATTCCAGTAATTAAGTGTATGTACCTATATTTAACCTCAAATACTCATCAGAATAATGGGCAATATATCAAAAACATGTACTATTGAAAAAGTAAATGTAAAACTCAAGAAAATGGAAACTGTACAAGAACCATATTCTTCCCTTTTGTCCAATGGTTTGATTATCCTCCACCTATGGCTGCGCTAAGAAAACTGTGGGTTGCAGAGCTGATCCCATGTCAGTTTGAATATGGAGGATTTACCCAGTTTAATTGTTGCCTGAAGTATTACTCATTGCATCAGTTCAAACTATCTGAGATTAAAACTTCATCAATTCTACTGCTATTCCGAATTCATTTGGGACCCTTTGTGATCGCTTAACTTCATGTTTTATTGCAAAGTTTGCAGGTAATACAAAATAAAATCCATCCCCTAATGTCAAGGAAAGAGTAAAATTATGCATAAGAGTGGACTGGGACAAATGATGGGGACAGTTAAAATCTGTACCAGATTTAGCAACAGAGTTCAGGTGTCACCAGGAATATGCCATATATACTTTGCACATGCTTGAGTGTTTTACTGGATCAAGTAGGATTGCTCAACAGCTTGTTGAATTAATTTTTAAGTAGTACTATTGGGAGAACTGAAGTAAATGCCTCAATGCTAACCAGATTATAAAATGTAGCATGTGCCTAAGTGGTTTGCTGTTTAAAAAAGAAAAATTATATTTTTGTTTCATTTTCCTTATGCACCTTCTCTCTGTAAGATTAGTTCATAGTAGTTGTCTGCTTTCTAAATATATGAAGGACTTGAATACTTTGTCGTACATCCAGAAATTAAAAATTTGTCACTGACTGCTCCTTCTCATTTTGACTCAGCATCTCTGTATTTCTTTAAAACAAGTTCTGATCTTTTTTTTCTTTCTTTGGACAGCTTCACTGTCAGCTTTGGGTTATGGTAACCTCATCACACTGGGAGCAAAATAATCTGGAAGACAACAGAGCTTTTTTCCATCTTTTGCTATCACATTTGGCTTCTCTACTGACTTGCTAAATTATATGTTCAATGATATTTATATCATACAAAAATGTTCAGTTTATATTTAGTACAAAATTGATTTGGATCTGGTTCCTAGAAATGTCAAACTGATAGAAAAATCTTCTGTTTTGAGAGACCATATCACTTCAGTTAGACCTTCTGGTGTTCTCAGATTGCAAAAGTAAATTGCAGAAAGAATCCAAGGTTGCTATTTGCATTTAAATAAGATTTGACGCATGAAGATTAGAAGGAGATAATTGTTCCCCCCACATCCAATTGTCAAGTCCCGGTGGAAGAAATTGGATATGAGATACGCAGGACCAAAATCCCAGCAAATAACACAGTTAGCATGTATAAGACCTAACTGTTAAGTTAGCTTTCTTTGTTTTACTCACCACTCTCTTGGCAAATTCTATATTTCAAAATCTAACTAGCACATTTGAGACCAATCAAGTTTGAGAGTGCTGCAGATGTATGTGGCTGGTGGCTACTGGCCATGAGCAAGTGGGGAACTGACCTGAGCACAGAAAGACAATCCCTATCTGTATGCCCTTTGTCTCTTCCTTTGCAGTGTAATGGAGTTGTTCTGATCCTGATGGTAACTTCCTTTGAAAATTTTAGATGGTTTTCAAGAAATGAAAGGATTGGTTTTCTTCAGATCTGATCTCAATTGTCTGATTCTGTTTTATTGGCTATAAAACACTAACTGTCTAATAAAACATTCTGGTTTTCCTTTAATATGTTTAAATAAAAGCTTCTCAGCACCGCTTACCATGCTCTTTTGGTCTGTTATCTAGGTTCTCCCTTCTCCATAAAATCCTTAGCGTTTCAATTTGTTGTTGAAAACAAATCTGTTCTTAGAAAATAAGACTGGTTTCTTCACTATTTTCCCATTCTTGCTTACTTTATATTTCAGGATCTGTCTGATGGTCTTCGTCAAGTAAAAGATGATGTTCCTTTTGCTTTACATTTCACAGCATCTCATATTTATTGTCTGTTGAGAAAATACACTATTCAGTTCCCATTGTTGAAAAACACAAAGAGATCTATTTCCCATAAAAAGACTGTAGTTGCTGAAATCCAGTATCTTTGACTATATTGGATCAAAGGCAATCAGTTTTTATTGTATATGTTGGCTCCAATATAAAGACTTTCAAAAACTGGAAGAATAACAAGCAAAAAGCCCCCCAAAAATGAACAGAATCCCTGTGAGCAAACAAATGCAGTAACATTCAACTTTTAGGAGAAGCAGATCCTGAATCCAATACTCTAGTGTTACAGGGAATTTGAATAACTCTGTTAATATGCATGATCTTTGGCAGCACTGCTACTCACAAATATGACAACTGTCAGAGCCTGGAAAGTCACTCACTCACTACTGTCACTAATCTGCCTTAAAACAAAGCCACCATATGTTCATGCAAAGAGACGAGTTAGTCTTTTGGCTTGAGTGCAAAAAGATGAAATACAGAGCATTCATCAAAAAGGTACAATATAATGCTTGGCTCTCTCCCTTCTTCCTCTATTAAATTAACTTTTTTTTTAGAAGATTAATATTTTCATCCATTTTGCATCATGTCATAAAACATGGTGTAATATATACTTGTAGGGAAAAAAAGATCTGGGTCATAACATGCAACAATTATTCAAAAGACAATAAGAATTACCAGATAGCACATGATTTGGAGTGCTCTGTAGCATCTGGAATTCAGTTCTATGAATACAATGCCTAAGCTCCCTTTTACATGGAATTTAGGTGCCCAAGTGAGATTTTATTTAAACGATCATTTGAGCCACTTCAAGTCAGCAACTCCAGGCTTCCCAAAAGGAAGTGCAAAAATAATACAGTGGAAGAAAAACTTCATCTGAGTTTTATTATTTATGAAAAATTATTTTCTATTACTTTCTCAGCTTTAATGATAATCATAAACATATATGTATGTTCAAAACAGGCTTGCATTGCTTTGTTTCAGCTACTTGTTTCCATCAATCCACAGGAACTAACACAATAATACGCTGTCCAAGATGATTTATGATCTCACTCTGCTTATGCAAATGCCTAACTTTCAAACGTGAATCAAACTACTGTGGTAATGTGTCAAACAACTTGCGAAGTATTTAAACAGCTGACTACACCTGTTTCCACTTTGTGAATGCTTTCAAGTTTGGGCTGCTTTGATTCAAAGCAATATGTTGAGTTTAAAGCATTACTATTCAATAAGAAAATTAAAGTTGCCTTCTCCTGGGTATAACAATGTGAGGAGGTCTAACAGCACACAGATCTATTAAAACCCTGAGAGTCAACTTTCTCAGACTAACTGGGTGGTTCTCGAAGGAGTCAGCAAAAGCTGTGCAGTTTGCACAGAGCTCACATCTTCCAGGAGCACCCTCTTGCAGATGTGCAAAATAAACACTAGACTAAGATGCACCTACTGGCCCGATCTGTCAGGCAGCTGGCAGTTAGCTTGGAATCTTATGGCATTAAAATGGGAGTGAAGGTTAAGTCCCAGTTCACACTTTACCTGTAGCTGAATTGCATTACTTTGGTAATTGAGACTAATGCCCAACATGAGTAGCCATAACTTATTCTTACTATATATGAAAGAGGGAAGGAGGTGAAAGCAGATGTTAAGCTATACAAATCACAGCCATGGCCTTGGCTACTGCTGCAATTCCTCTCTCAGTAAATTGTCACGGACCACTAGGAGCAGGCAGTCATGTCTGTCTGGGTAACCACTCACACGACAGCCCCCAGAGTGCTTCTCTGTCATGCTTAGAAGGGACGTAATAGAAAATGCCATTCAGATAAGTGCCTGCTGCCTTAGATAACCCTAGCAAACCACCCACGCAGAGGCTAAAGCTTGAGAAGTGAACACACAAATGTCCACAACTGTGTCTTCTTGGAAGAGGAAACACAAGAAATCTCATCGTGCACATAACCTTCGGCTCAAACTTAACGGTGAGACATAAATGGGAGAGATTTATCACTGACTGGGATATGCTGTGGCTGCATCTCACTCTCTGAGGTCCTGTGCACCTCCCCATTGCGCATGCACGTAGGGACTGGTTTGCAAAGCTGACTATTCTGTCATGCTAAAATCTTAGAGGTGTGAGCAAACTGGACACAATATACACAGGCAAGTAAAATGCCTGTTAATTAGGCAAGCCATAGCAACTGCTATGTCACCCATCACTTTGGCTAACAATGCTGATATGTCCAATGCTCGTTATTTGAAAGCCACCCTTTCTGGTGTCCAAAGACTAGAATAAGTCTTTTTGAAAATACGTAGTATGTTTTCAGGTTTCACGCTCAGTGACTTTGCCTAAATGCAGCCCAAAAGACTCAGGCAGAGAAAGCCAGGAAAATAAGTATCTATCAACATTTTCCAAGACATCAAATAATGGTGTTGAGATCCATTTATGATACTGAAATACTTTTCTGGCCAATTGGAATCACAGAATCACAGAAAATTATGAGTTGGAAGGGACCTACAAGGATCATCNTCAGTTACCTGTATAAGCTACATCAGATATTTTGTAGTTAGACTGGTCTAAATGAATATATTTCACTTGAAGAATGGTTAGAAACCTGTTAGTAACAACTCTATATAAGTCTCTTTAATTAGAAAATAACTTCTATGAGACAGGTTAAGTATAACAGGATCCTTGAAAAGAGTGGAGAACACAAGACAATATCATTTGAGAAAAAAATATATAAAAAATGGATAAAAATTCCATTTTTATATTCAAAAGTTTAAAGTTTTTCTAGATTATTGCATTGATGCTTCTTGTTTAGTAACAGCTGGGGTATTGTTGGGATAAAACTGGTGCTTTGTCTTTCGTAGAAAATCTTACTGCATTATATCACACAAGCTAGTTTAAAAAAAAAAAAACCAACCAAAAAGCAAGATAAAACTCTGCTGGGCCACTCTAGCTCCCACCAAAGTTTAAAATTATTAATTTCATTTTTTTCCCTGTTGGGCTTAGTCTACAAAGTTATTGAGTATTTAGTCATTAAACTTCAATATCTTCTCCCTTGTGGGAATCTGGAGACATTACCCATTTTCCTTTCAGCTGCCTCTTGGGTTCAAACTCATTTGCTGAACAGCCACCAGACAGTTCAAGCCTCCTGTACTTACCCCGAGCAGTTTACAACATTGAACACAACAGCTACAACACAGGCCAAAGCATCAGATCTCCCGTGGAAGAGACAGGGCAGGAAATGTAGCTCAGAATAACCAGCCTGCTCAGTCTGGCTATCAAAATCTCGTGAACAGCTGAGCCCAGACTTTATATATGAAAGGGGAGTGACAAATCCAAACATCTGACTAAACTAGCTTTAGCAGGCCAAATGTATATATTTCTTCCAAACTTATTTCTTGAACACTGCCTCTGGGGGTCAAATGGTTCCAAGAGAAATATTCAAACCAAGGCAAAGGATTTCCACATAAACAGTCATTGCAAACATGCACTTACTCTCCATAATAATTTGGAATTTTGTCTTGTGGCCTGTTTGTGAGCCCTATGACTCTGAAAGACCTCATTCCTCTCTGTCACTCTTGGGTGAAATGCTCCCTTGTTACAGAGGGTCCCCAACTTCCATTGATTTTTAGGAGCCTAAAGGACTGAAAATGATCCCTCTGTAATCCCATCCCTTCTGAATACAAGAGATACCATTTCATATAGCAGTTTCTGCCTACAGTCCATAAACTCATGAGTGAATTAGAAGTTGTTCTCCCTTCCCTGTTCTCCCGCAGGACACCCAAACCTGGTCTAGATGCTCCAAATAGTATAGATTTCATCACTGCTTATTCATTCCAAGAGCAATTTTTTTAGTGCTATGAAGGGACCCCTTTCAAAGCGTTTCCTTTTTCTACAGGTTCTGCTTCAGACAGAGTTAAGCTCTGGTGAGGATACAGTTTTGACTGTGAGATTGTAGCGCAGAACTGGGCTTTCTCTGTGTTACAGTCACAAGTAGGTAAGGATTCTATCAATAGTGCATGGGAATAAAAACTTCATCTTTCTGCTACCATAATAAAACAAGTATAACAGAACTGATCTTTATTTAACAGAGAAAATTATGATGTATAACCTCCCTATTTCCATTTCCGATTTAACAGCTATTCTAACCAGTATGATGTACATAAATTGTTACAAAATAAATAGTAGGAATTCTCATTTTATCAAAATTTTGTTGTAGATATCAAAGAGTGGAAAAAGGAAAGAGAAACTGTTTGTGTGATGTAGTATTAGACTGAAAATCACATCCAGAGCCAGTGCCCAAGTCCTCTAACAATATATAGTATTTTCTAAGGAGGAAAAGAATGTTTCCTTAAAGCTGAAATTTAGACAGCTTTTCCATTTAACGCAAGGTCATTTAAATTGTAAACAAGGTGTTTACATTCTGCATTATAAACATCTGTCTATCATGTTTCTTTTCTTGTTCATAGTGAGACCTGAGCAGCTGAGATTAGTAGGAGAAATAGTGTACTTTAATATACGAAATTAATTGCTTCTACATACACTGTTCTCCTCAAGTTTATAGCTAATTTGCTTCTGTGTCCTGCACCACCTGCTCCCTCTTGCACCTAATTTTCTATCCTGCATGTCTTGTAAGGCAGAACACAAAAGGGAATCAGAGCCTGGAACTTCACTTGAGAGTCGCTAAGCAGGTTCTAACAGATATAACAGGGTATGGAAACATACTATTGCAGAAGTCTTCTCAAAGATAACAGGAGTTTTTGTTATAAAGTGATGTACTTCAGCACCTAATGTCACTCTAAATCAAGCTTGACAATCCTTTCTCATAAATCACTGTACTACAGACAGCTGTAAGAAATGCAGAATGGTAAATTAATTTCTTCTCAAACAAGAAATCCCCACAAAATGCTTTGAAAAGTCACTCCATCTTACCAAATTCCTGCATGTGTAGGTTCATACTTTAGGTATAAATCACACATTCATACACAACAAACACACCCACTTGATATTTCCTTTCAGATTTGTTGTCTGTTCTGTAAAATTCCCTCCTCCATACTTCAGTGGAAGAAAAAAGGTTTATAGACACTTGTCAAAACTGAATAGAACCAAGTGGGAACATTTTAATACTTTGACTAAGATAGGAACTTCTCTTTATATATAGGAGTCAATGTTGAACTTGGACAAGTATATCCACCCACCTGCTGTCAATGCTTCATTTCCTCAGTTATATCCTCATTTTAATATGGATAACTGACTGAACACAGAAGCAAGTTATTCACCAATCACTCACTATTCATGGAATTAAGCTCTTTTGTGAAGTTATTAAACAGCCCATGTAACCAGCAATTTAATAAAACACTGAAAACCATTCAAGTTAAGCTTCAAAATTAAAACATACCCATGTATTTTCAAATAATAATATCCTATTTGTTTATAATTTCTTGAAGACTTCCCCATTTTTGCTTTATGTAGCTCTTATTAAACATGAAGTACATAAAACTCAGTGACACCTGATTTATTCTCAATATGTGCAGTACAAGAATACTATATTTGACTCAAGCAGCTGTCAAACTGTCCCACCTGGCAGCATGCAACATCCCTCTTATTTGACATATACAGACAAACCCCTGGAAGGACAAAGAAAAATCAACATTTAAAGTGAAACAATATAAAGTGTGAAATAAAATTAATTTTAACTAAAATTCAAGCTTGCATACAAGGAAGTCTCTTCATTTCCTCTTCAATTTGATTTTTCTTGTGTTTGGGTTGGGGTTTTTTTCTGGTTGTTATTATTAATTATTTGAAACATCAACAAAAATTCTGCCTGCAATATAGAAATCCACACCCATCTAGCACCTGATCAAATGTCAGTTTAATCCTTGGCAATGGTCAAATCCATTTCCACTTATTTCTTTCAAAGGCACAACCATGGTCTTTGGAATTCAGTATTTTTAGATGTTGCTGGGAAGTATTCCAACATCCTACTGTATGAAACAATACCTGCAATGCCTTAAAGAAAGAGAGGAAAACTATCCTCCAGGCAGGGTTAAGCAGGTGTGTTGCTCTTGCAGAAAAACGTTTCTTGTCATATTGCCAATATATTGGTCAACTGTATGCCATTAACTCACTTGGGAGGATGGGCTGATACTTAATAAGGCTGATAATGGCAGCATTAATTTCTGTTTCAGACCCAAATTTTCAGTTGTTGGGGAGATGGGTAAGTGTAGTGGAAAGTGGAAGTGCAATGGACTTCCTGGAGAGAATCCAGAAAAGGGCTGTGCAGCTAATTAAGAGGAAGGCGAGGTTGGAACAGTGTGGACCATTGAGGTCTGAAAAGACTTGAGGGGATCTTATCAGAGTGTATAAATATCTGACGAGAAGGTGCAAATAAAATGGAGATAGGCCTTTTTCAGTGACATCCAGTAAAACTCCAAGAGACCATGAGTACACGTTAGAATATAAGAAATCATTTAAGTATAAGGAAAACCTATAGGCTTTCTTTTTTATTTTCTTTGACTGTGGGGTTTTTTTGTTCATTTTGTTGCCTTTCTTTTTTTTTTGTATGAGTGTGCAGATACTGTCATGTATTGCCCAGAATTGCTATGAGATCTTCACTCTCAAAAATACTCACACCCTAACAAAACATGGCCCTGAACAACCCACTGCAACTGACCTTTCTGTAAGTAGAGGGTTGAGCTTGAGTACCTCCAGAGGTCTTGTTCTGTCTCCAAAGTTCTGTGAACTACCTTTGAAAATATCTTTGAGATTTCCTCCCATTACTAATCCTACTATACCTGTTACACGCACAAATGGAATTTTCATGCACTGAATTTCACGCACTGAATTTTTTCCTCAGTGCTGCACTCACAAACAATGCCTTTATGGAGGTATATTTATGTCAGCTCTGTATTTAAGGCTTTAATCCTTATCCCCATTCATGTTCCTCGGTAATATTTATTTATAAACAAATAATTATTGTATAAAAAAATTAAGGAGAAAAGTAAAGATTACACAAGTAGAAAAAGTAGATAAAAGAATAAGTTGTAGGTAAAAAGCAGGAAAAACTCACTCTACATTCTAAATTATTTTAAAACTCATTTCAAAAGTTACTGCTTCCACTCTGGAAGCAAAAACATTGCACTGTGAATTCTGCCCACTCCAGGCATATCCATGCCAAGTCTGGGGCTGGCAGTTTTCTTCATTAGGAACAACAAACCTTACAGTTACTGAAACTCTGTGAAAGCTGCATTTCAACTGGAGAATAAGAGAAGGAGAAAAGCAAAACTATGAAAATAAAGAGGTCCTTGTCAACTTGTGTTGCTACATGTTTTTCCCATTTATATATTCTAAAAACCCATCCTGTAAAACCGTATGGTCAGATGAAGGATTCTGGAGGAGAGCTTAATAACCACAAAAGCACTTGTAGCTCTTACCTCATGTTATTTTTCCAAGACAGACTACGAATACAAATTAAACCTTCCCATAGCTCAGCAGACCTAAGATTTCTAGCTGAGGTTTCTCCTTTTTTCATAAAGGTCTGCCCAGTACAGACACAAGTTTCCTCTGCAGCTGCACCAGACCACTAGTTTCCTCTTTTACATTAGATTTCCTCAGATGTCCTTTCCCTACAGGTACTATTAGGACCGTCTCCACATTTTCACTGATCACTTCACTTCCCACCTGCACAGAGGGTCCTTCCCAACAGCCTGGCCCCATGCTCCAACATGCAAAGCATTAAAGGCTTGACAACAGAGTTGATATACCCAAAATATCCTTTGGGTTTGGGGCAGTACATTGTTCAAAGAAGACATGAAGGAGGTTTTGCACTGGAAGGCATCTATTGAGCTCTCATGTCATTTGGTAACTCTAAAAAGCTCCCAAATCTTGATGTGGTTTCTTTGAAAAGAGCACTTTCTGGTCAAAAGGATGCAAAAGCTGAACTGAGTTTTCCTACAATTTTTTGTAATCCTTCCCCTCCCAGAAAAGTGTCACACTCCTCTTTTTCAAAAGTATCTTGCAGGTGTCAAATCTTAATTTACAGCAAATATCATAAACAAAGGCTTCTCATTAAATAAGAACCGAGTTGAACCTCCTCATCAGTAAAAAGTACGCCTTGCACAGGTGACTTGTGTAAGACAGGAGATGTTGCAGCAAAGTTCTGCTGCTGAACAGCAGAAACCAAGCAGTCAACAGCAGCAGCCGCACTGGATCAACATGAGTAGCTGGGACACTGCCTGTCTGCATCATGCAGTAACCACAGCCAGAGCAAGTGGTGGAGTGGGGGTGTGGAACTCAGTCCTTCAAAAGTACTATGCTGCAGTGTCACGATTTAACCTCAGCCTACAGCCAAGCCTCATGCAGACACTCACTCCCCACCAGGGGAATCCAGGAGAGAACTGGAAGAGCGCAAGTGAGAAGTCTCATGGGTTGAGATCAAGACAGTTTAATAGAGAAAGTAAAAGATGCATACACAAGCAAAGCAAAACAAGGAATTAATTCATTACTTCCCATGGGCAGGGAGATGCTCAGCCATCTCCAGGAGAGCAAGGCCTCTTCACCCATAATGGTTACTTGGGAAGACAAACTCCAAGTACTACCCCACTTCCTCCTTATTCCTCCCACTTTATATACTGAACATGCTGTCATATGATGTGGAATATCCCTTTAGTCAGTTTGGGTCGCCTGTCCTGGCTGTGTCTCCTACCAGCTTCCCATTTAACACCTGACTGCTTGCCAGTGTGGCAGTATGAAAAGCAGAAAAGGCCTTGGCTCTGTGTAAACCCTTCTCAGCAATAACAAAAATCTCTATTTTATCATCAATGTGTTCAGCACAAATCCAAAACACAGCCCCATACCAGCCAGTATGAAGAAAACTAAATCTACTCCAGCCAAAACCAGCACATGCAGCTACACCATGTCTTTGCTCAGGGACCTTCTGCCTCCACCCACTCATATTTTTTTCTTGCCTTTGGCAGAAGGTTTGATTTCTCTGCTGCCAGGCACATGGGGCTATACCACTTTGTGTGATCTTCCTGTTGTACCAGAGACCGTACTTTGGCTTCTCCTTGAAGTCATATGTGCTTGGCTTTGGAGCACTGAAGATGCAACAAACCATATTGTGTCTTCCTTAATGGGGTTATGTTTAAATACCCAATAACATCTGTTGCTTCTTTCTGTTGTTCTTTTCTACTTCTATACTTATTGAAATAAAAGATAAAAGAATACCCAGAGCTCAATTTAAGACAACACAAATCATGTACAGCCACTTTTTATGCATGGTAAAACAAACCAAGATTTTCTTAGTGTATCGTCAACATTAGGAAAAGTATTTTTAGAGATGTTATAACTATCTCATTCTAGCAGAGTACAAAATTGTTTCCTCAGCATTTTTTTGAGCAAGAATCTGTTTTCAATGGAACCACAGCTTCACATGTCTAATTCACATAGCCTGAGAAATATCATAGAAGATAGACCTTTTTGTTTGTTTGTTTAAATAGTAATAATAATAAAAGAGGCTTTAAGACCTGGCCATGAACCAAACCATATAATTTTCAAAGTTTGTGGAAAATATCATGAATACATAAAATCCAGACAGAGTATGTATTTCAATGATTTAGGCTTTAGTTTTGTCTTGTACATTTAGGAAATGAAGAGCAAGATCAGAAAATAAGAATAAGGAAGAACAGAAATTTTCTAGCATTTAAAAAACATGTTAAGCCTTCCTTAATTAAGATGATCCTTTTGCACATCATGCCCTGAGGGATTCACTTAAGATGAATATGTTGCATGATTTTTCCATAAATTCAGCCTTTCTCACAGCCCAGTAAGTCATTCTCTTTACTTGGAACTCTTTATGCAACACTAAAGCACTTCCACACATTATTCTTTGTTTCTAGAGGTTTCAATCACCCTAAGTCCCTGACTTTTCATCTCTGCTTCACATATTTGAACTATGAATACATTTATTTTCTCCTGTTGCCAAACTTGTCAGGAACAAAGTTTAAACGCTTAACTAGCAGCTGTACATTTAAAAAAAATTCTTACTTTTAAAACTTCAGGAGTCTTAGTGAATCACTGGGGCCTGTCACTGAAGCACCAGGTGCATGTTGGTATGATCATAGGTCTTTTTTATTGGGATTTCCTATCTGGTGTGCCTGTGCATTCAGAAATGCTCGGATACTGAACAGCATTAGTCCCATGGACTTCAGTAACCTGTAGTTTGTAGAGCTGTGAGCCTTAATAGCTCTATACCAAATCCTGATGTTTGAAATATTCCTTCCCATTAGAAGATATGTATCCTTTCCTCCAGTGGTTCTTTGTTTGGGTGGAGATGTGTCTGTAAACAGAAAATCTAGCCCCAATATAGGCTCTCAGGCAACAACTAACCATGGACAAAGAGTGTGTTTACAGACTTTATTACATTAGAAATAAAACAAATCTTCTGTTAGAAATAATATATATAAACCCCCAAAATCTTAACCCCCGACTAGAGAATACATGTTCACTCATCTAAAAATATGTATATCATCCAAGCCCACAGCATATAACCAAAAGTAGCTGCAGTAACATACAAGATATTTTGTCTCCAAGGTCAAATGCTCTCCTTTTCAGGGACTGCCAAAGATATGTTGTTGTCCCTCCTGCAAGGAAGTATGGCATATAAGTGGTGTGTGCCATGCATCCAACTTGGGATAAAAACTTCAGCAGTGCTCCTAAGAGGTACTAAATGAGTGCCCTTTGACAGAGGTAGATGCCCACATTCTTGGGACTACTCTTTTGTACTTGTTCACATTCACTCCTCTTCTCTATGATTTCTTACTGTTAAGGCTCTGCACCCTTGTTCATGACAAACACTGGGAAAGAATCTGCTCCCTGGAACAAGGCAGGCCACCAGAAGAAGCAGGTGGCAGTTGTGAGCAGGGGATGAAAGAAATCCAGAAGTGAAAGCTGTTTGGGAAGTACAAGAGCTAATTTATATTTTAATGATTAAAGAGAGATTAAAGCCAACAGCACCATGATTTTAACTCTGCAGCTGGTGGGTTTCTTTGTTTTCTGGTCAATGAAGCTGAATTATGAGACTGAGGGAACTTCAAAAGTGTTAAAAGATGCCATAATAATAAAGGGAGGTCTATAATTATGGAGAGATTATTGCGTATAATATGTAAGTGGATTGCACTTAAACAGCCTCATCAAACCAATTTCCACTGAAACTCATTGATACTGCAGATGAGGACTTCAGGTGGGAGGATAAGCTAGAGGAATGGAAGAACACTTAAGAAACAAAGTCCTCGTTTTCATGCTAATGTCCCTGTGCAGTTCAGAAGAAGGGGAGAGAAACAGTCTTTGTAGAACATTGTGACAGGAATGCAGCATTGCAGGGGAGGAGGAATCTCCTCTGGTGTAGTGATGAGCTGCTTCAAATGAACACTTAAAAGTTGTTCATGAGACAGCAGCAGCTGTAAGCCTTCTGCAATCCCAGCACATTTTATTATTATTGTAAAATAAAAAAAGTCCGTATCAGTCTGGTACACTCAGAGTGACAGAGATTCATCAGGGATTGGAACGTTTTGCAGTTACTGCCTTTTCATCCTTCTCCTCTTAGACAGGAAGAGCAACATATATTCTCACAAGACCACTCAAAAAGACTTGTCCTCCCTTGTGTGGAATGGCTAGTGAGCCCCCAATGATATTAAAAAGTGTTATTTAAGTTTCTATTTTATGTAGGAATATAAAAAAAGCCCTCTCCCAAACAGCTCTCCAGTTCTGCTTTGGACATTTTTCATCACTGCTACTCTTCTTGACCTACCTTCCTCTGCATCCTGCCTCAGTGAAACTGCTCTGCCCAGCAAAGGCAGAAAGGCAGGCACTGGCAGGGGAAGAGAGGGCTTAAATACCTTCACGTCCCTGCTCCCTAATTTTTGGGCATGTTAGCCTTGCTTCCTGCTCCTTGGTCACAGTCAGACACTTGGGGCAAGTGCTTCAGCTTTCCTATGGATAGAAGGCAGGTCTGTATCTTACGACACTCCTTTTCTTGCTGTAGGGTGGTGGATGGATCTGAGGACAGAACTACACAAGTCCTAGAGATAAACCCTAAGTAAGAGTGCTACTCATCCTCCCCAGGATTAATTTTGAGGCTGTATCCAAAGAATGTGTGAATTTAATTTAAGTAAGAAAGCTTCTGCTGACTTCAGATAATTTCCAGTAAAAGAAGTTAGTATCTAATTTTCAAGCACCGATGAATTGTACTGGGGAAAATGGGTACCATAATGTGGGTGCTTTAGGTTGTAGTTTAAGATTTACCTCTTACTGTACTGTACTGGTTATGGATGTTGCACTTTACTCTCTCCATGACTTCAGATATCAGGAGTCCAGAAAAAAATCTCCTTTGTTCTTCGGGTTAAACTCTCCCAAATTCTGTGATCTTATTGAAACTGAGTACTTGTTGCTGTACACAGTCTTCCATTATAAAAGGGATGAGTTCATTCTTTAATGATGATTGAATTATGACTAAATAGGCTCCATATCACGTCTGAGACGGCACAAGTTTTTCTATGTTCAGAAAGTCCTTCTTTCTAAACTCATAGGCCTCAACCCCATAAAAGTAGACAACGTCCACCAGCACCACTTAAGTTTCCCCTTACCCCAGCAGTATTTGGAGTTATATGCAGTCCTGTAAAAATTCTAAACCATTTGGGTAAATTCTGCTGTTAACATTTGTCAAAAGATTGGTTAAATATGTATTCTGTCACATATGGCAACGTGACTTATTTTGTACATGAAGCAGCACATGTTACTCACAATCATGAAACAGTAGTTTACCTTTGTGTTCTCTAAATGAGAGATTTAGTTCACCTCCCTGTCTAGATTTTGGATTTTTCTTCAGTCTCTTACACAGGGTAAAGCTGATAGTTCTCCTGAGAAAGATTATATAACTTCAGCTTCAACAAGGGACCAAATTCTCAGCTGCCATGTTGATGTTACACCAAGGTCAGTAGAGCAACACAGATTTACAGCACCATAATCACTCAGGAACAGGACTCAATCCCATCCATCAGTATCTCATATCTTGCATCATCATCTGACACTCACTTCTGAAGACAAAATACTAAGACGAATTGAACCCTCTGGGTTTTTCAGCTACTAAAAGTTGCACTATTTAACAATGTAATTAATCTTTTGTAAGAGTTGATTTTTCAAACTAAAGGAGATGTCATAACATCAATTTCTGCTGTTTTTTTCCTTTCACTTCTCTCCTTTGTGCCTATTTGCTAGTTCACACTAAATGTTAATTCCTCTCATTTTGTTAGTTTTCTGCCTAAAGTTAAGTTATAAGTAGATAGCTGTACTGAAACAGTCAGTTTAGCAGGGCGAAAGATGCATTGCAGTTTTTTAGTGAGACATTAAGTTATGCAGTAACCATATGGTGTCTAGCATGATGGCTCTAACTCTTGACAAGTTGTTCTTAAAGACCACAGGGGTAAGTCTGAAAACTGAGAACTCCAAATACAATAACATTAATTCAAATATATGCAGATCTTGCTTTTTATCACATATCTAAGAAATTGCTAGTTTCAATCTTTGGAATTTTGAGAGGAGCTGGAGGCAATAATACATATGACTGCTAAATTTTCAAAAATTGTTTTCAACCACTCCTTCCAATGATAACTGACCAGGCAACAGAACGGATAAAGTAAGAAATGAGGATAATAGAGATAAATTTGGGTTTATGTTTACCACCTTTTGATCTTTAGGCTAATTTTGTAGCCTTATTTCCCCCTTTTTTTCTAGTTTTTGCTCTTTAGAGACTGATTGCAGAATTCACTCAAAGAAGAAAATAATCCAAGCCCAACTCCATCATCTAACAGCTTTGAGGGGCATGTTCTTTTGTGGATTACCAGATTTATCCTATTTACATTGAGGTTCACAAATAAACCTCTCTCAGCAAGATTTACCCAAGTTTTCACTTCTACTTATGCTAATACTTCCAGTAAACTCACAGTAATGCTGATCACACACACAGAATTAAGCCCATGCTTAAGTATTTGCAGCATTTGGGCCTTAGAGGCAATTTTTTTTCTCCCAAGGTATTTAGGCATCTCTGTTCCTTAATCATTTTCGACAGCATATAAATAGATGCAGATTTGCATATATTTACCAAAAACATACTGCAGCTACTGTAACTTTTGCTGCAGAAATTGTATAGGATTTTTTTTTTAGAATGGGAAAACACCTCGGTTATCAAAAGCTAAGCTTGCATGAAGTATAGCGACAAAGATCTACAATGTCTCACTTGACACATATACTGATGTATCTCCAATCAAAGGTATCTGTAACAGAAGCTTAATCAGTTAGTCTCCAACCTTGGAGAAAAGCTCATTAAAAAGGAGCACAAAACAGAAGGCCGTTCAATAGTCTTTTCAATAATACATAAATAAAGCTGCCTTGTCATAGCAAATGCTGTGTAACTAGGACAATGGTATTAAGCCTGACACTGATCTAAAAAGTTGGTACCTCAGGGCTTACAAAAGGGAAAAGCCATTTAATCATTGGCACTGACTCTCCATGATCTGGTAGGAAGCTCATACCAGTATCTGTGACCCTAAGTTAAAATGAATGAGCTCCGTACTCTGAGGAAGCATGGCAGAGTGATGATGAATCTGGTTTAATAGGAAATCAGAAAGAAAACCTAACCAGATTTAATCTGCATTCAACAGAAGCAAATATTAATTCTCTACCTGTTCTCTCCTATTCTTTGGTTACAAACATTTCTGAAAAAAAATATTAAAATTTAATTTCTGTTTTGAATAGCAGCCTTCCAAGGAAATTTCTTTGAAGAATATCTATTTTGGAAGTTGTCTTCATATTAACAGTAAATTCAGTATCACATCTACTGAATATTTGCATACATGTCTTCATTTTTAAAATACCATTTTTCCCCAGACACCACCAAATCTTGTATGATAGAGTGGCTTACAAATATTACCCGTCCCAATTAATTTCTTCATTATCCCAGAAACATCCCAACTACTTATTAAGGACTTAGTAAAAAGTAATTTTCAATTATCTACTGTTTTCAATAGTGGAAATGATGAAATTTTAAAATTAGCCCAGCTAGTTTTATTTTCTTCACTTGTCTAATTTTATACTTATATATTTCTGATTATTACCATATTTCTTAGTTAATATTTTGATTCCTTTAGCTCAAATGCCTTGTAAAGCACAAAGCAATAGCATAAAATTATGATGACCAGCCACAGAAAGGATAACAACTGGCAAGTTATGAGGTAGATAGTTTTCCTTTCGGAAAACCTGAACTTTATAGAAATGCCAATCACTTTCTCAGCTAAAGAAAAGTAAGACCATTCCTTCCTCCCACAGTAAAGTAAATGATCTTGTTCAAACACAGTGCCAAAGGCAGGATTTACCCTCAGACTTCTAATCTACTGTAGTAAGAAACAAGTCATGGGCTGCAGTTCACTGAGGTAAGGTCTGGAGAAGAGATACCGTCTTAGTCCTTAAAGAGAATTCCATGTGTTTTCTGTTGCTAACCTACATGCTATATATTTGACAACATACTATATTTAAGACTAGTTATTATAGAAAAATATACATAGTAAATATGCTCATTTATTTTAATTGTCAAAACTGATTAATTAATAAACAACTGGCTTTATTGTCTGCATCTATCTGCCTTAGTAGTATGCTTTGGTACTGGATCTGTCGTCTCCACTTACTCAATTGTGATTCACATTTTGTATTTATAGGCATGAAGATCTCTGTATTTCTAGGGAGGAAGCATAATGCAAGTCCAAATCTAAGCAGTGTAAAGTGCTTTGTCAATGTGGATTGTCAAGGCTAAAACATAATCTCAAGACTCCAGTTCACCAAACTTGTGATCTCTCTATACATCTACGTACAGAACACCACATGCAGCCAGACCACTCCATCACTTCAGGGTGAACACACACCTGAAGTATTACAGAATTCTGTGCTTGAGGTTTATTTTAAATTTTGAAAGAGCATGGCTAAAGAGAAGTAGGCCATGATTTTTTTTTAATATTTGTGACAAAAAAAATTTACAATGTTACATATTATGTAAATTCAAAACACTAACTGATACAGGGCTTTAAAAGTGAGACCTAGAGTGTCTTTCTCAAAACCCCATCTTGACTTAAAGGAGGAGAGAGCTAATTTTTCCATTTAAACCTTTTGATTATGTCATGAATATGGAACTGAATCCCCAAATAGCTGCTCTGTCAGAGGATGCATTAAAATATATAAATTACCCAGTCACCATAATCTAAATTTCTTACGACCCATTTGGAAATTTATAACAGCTCAGCTTTCCTTACAAATCTAATTTCAAGTTGGCTTTTTCACTTCAAGAAGAGCAAAATAGAATGCCAGATCTTTTTGAAAAGTCATTTCAACAGACTATTTTCCTTATACATCATGCTGGATTGCTTAAATGTCTGTACCAATCTCACCTGAGTCCCAAATGACACTTATTTGCTCTCTGACATTACCTGAATCCCTAAGGTTTCTACCAACAAAAACACACAGGATGCTGCATATGCGACAGAAAGTGACAGCCTAAGGATTAACCTGCTTGTTGATATTCATGTTCCAGCTCATCCCCTGACAAATAGAATACTCCAGGGGTCAAAAGAGAGCGAACACAGATTATTTTGATCAGAACTACATGTGTCTGGAAGACTAATCCAAAATTAATTAGATCTGAGCTGCATAATATTCACTTGGATTTGTAAACATGGTAACAGGGGTATGAGGATTATGCAGCTAGAGAACAGATAAGGTAACTAATTGGTTGATGACGCTTTAATAATGTCACAAATTTACTACTTTGTTTTAATAATTCCTAAAAATAGGGAATATTCTACTGTAAATTAGTATGTTTTGACAATGTTTCATTAAAATGAAGATGTTTTATCACTAGGAATGAGAAACAGATGGAAATGGTTTTAGCAACTATTATTTAAACAATATCTAAATGACAATTTCCATTCTGTGTCACAGTAGTAATTTCAGAGTAGTTCAAGTTTTTTTTAAAAAGCCAACTACCTTTGTTAATTGGAAACAGATACTGAGTTATTTTCAAATAATTATTGCTCACTAATTTTTTTTTAAACCATGAGTCATGTGCACAAGCTGACACTGTAATATCGATTACAACAGTGGTCATTTAATTTTTAATCATAATTTAATTTAATCATAATTTAAAATCAGTTTCTTCCCCCAATCAACTGAGCATTAACCTTTCTGCGCCAGTAAAAGAAAATCCATTTTAGTTTTTAATAATGCAGAAAACCCACTAAAACCTANAACAGACAGACTCTATATTTAATTTCATATGGCCTGGGAGAGGGGGAGAAGTCCTCAGCAGGGCTCACCTGAGGGACTGAAACAAACTGCAGGTAGTTCACAGTCTGTCTGACACGAAGCATTGATCAATTTAGAGGGATGGAATAGGAAGGAGGGAACATGAAAATGGAAACCGCGAGCATTTACAAATTTAACACAAGTTTTTTTGCAGACCAAGGTCATCCTTATTCTGTTGCTAGATTTCACATCCTCCTATCCGCTTGCTCCCCATCAACATGATCCAAGCAGGATAACAATCTTCACTCTGTGCTATGAGAATGTTACAAACAGACCATTTCTCATTTTTCTCTTACAAACGGATTAGTGCTGTGACGATTCATGACCCCATTCCAAACTGCGTTCTGAGTAAAGACTTATCTTACTAAAACTATCTGAGATGTTATCCTGTTACATACATATTAAAGCTCGGTCATTCTACATATTGAATTTTCAGCTGAAACTACAATATAAATGTTTCACAGAAATGTTTGACTGAAAACAAATTCAGAGAACTGCATGGTTGATAAATCGCCAGAGAATGGCCCCAAAAGCTGAGAGAAGCTGAGAAAGATAATAATGCTTGCTTAATGAGTAAAACCTCTGGGACGGATTTTGTGCCTCTGTGACCTGCCTTGTGAATGGTTTTCTTCAGTATCATTGTAATAAACGAGTGCGTCACATTAGGGAAACTGTATCAGAAGAATAAGCAAGAGAGAAAGTTAAGATGTGAAAAGGCTCCTCCTTGCCCCTCGCAAGAGAGTAAAACTAGATCGGTAAACATTTTTGACACCTGGCCACAGTGCCCTCACAGAATTTGCTCTTGGGAAAATGCGTTCCTCACTGTTTTAATACTCATTTCTTTCCTCACCAGAGCTTACTTCAGGCCTCGCTACCTTTGTAACCAACCAGTTGACAGCTGACCTCTGAAATACCTGCTTCAGTCCTTGGCAGGCTCCAGGCAGAAATTCTATGAAGTATGCTTAAAGCAGAATCCTCACAGAAATAAATAGAAGATAAAAGCTAGAGCAAACATTTTCTTTTTTAACATCAGCAAAGTCAAGAAAGTATGCTGCTGTGATATTTAACACCGCTGAACGCAATCCAAAGGGGATTGTGCAGCATCTGAACAGACAGCCAACAATAAAAATGATTGTTGCAAAGGACAAGAAACAGAGCAGTGTTGTATTAGGGCTTACTGTATTATACACAAGCTAAGAAGAACTAAAAAACNTTTCTCATTGCAAAGACTTCTACACTATCTGATTTGAAAGCTATGAAATTGCTGTAAAAATGACAGGCAGTATGCAATAAATTCTTTAAAAAGGGCAAGCTCTGAGAATAGGTAGTGCAAGCATCTTAGANTTTTCTGAAAGAATAACTTCAGAATATTTTTTCACTAACATATTTCACTCCCAAGGAGCCAGCAGATATCAACTCCTAATTTGCTCGCAGCTCAGCATCCATCTACATAAAGCATTTTCCACCAAAGCTGCCTACCTTAGTGTGAAACTGAAAACAGATACTGGTATGAAGCAGTTCTGACAAAGACATATGCTGGATAAGCACAGAAGCTTAGATGTGTGCATTTCTTCCCTATAGCTATGCTAGAGCAAAATTAATCCAGCAACTATCTCCAAATACCCATACAGTTAGCAATAAAACTTAAAAACTCAGAAGAGAACTGCAAAGCTCATCAGAAACCCCAAAACCTTGGAGAACAAAATATGCTCAAAGTAATTAAAAATATTTGGCCTCTCTGGCCTAGAAAAATGCCAGATCAGTGTCAAGAAAGGCAAAACTAGTAAGTAATATGATGAGGACTCAATGTCACGTATTTTCACTTAAAAAAATAGCCCCAAATGGAGAGCTCTGCTCTGAAAGTGTGAACTTGTCCTGGGAAATATAAAAATTCTCATTGCAAAGACTTGTACACTATCTGATTTGAAAGCTACGAAATTCCTGTGAAAATGACAGGCAGTATGCAATATAAGTTCTTTAAAAAGGGCAAGCTCTGAGAATAGGTAGTGCAAGCATCTTAGAAGTGGAAGGAATCAGGTTTTACTTGGTATCTGGTGTTAGGGGAAATGTGCTTTACTGGGCCCTTTAACCAGTCGTTGGAGCAACAAGGCTGAAAAACAGATCCTGAAACCTTTGGACTCTGCTTTGGATCCTGGATCCACAGGATACTCAAAAAAGGAGAAGGGATAATACAAACATCTGATCCTCTTTGAGGAAGTTACCATAGGGTGAGCAGACCGCATACCCATCTGCACCAGACCAGACACCCACAGCCAACTAAGATGTGACTGATGCAAGACACAAACTGCTCAGGCTTTGGCTGAAGAATTTGTTTCAAATACCTCCACTTCCAAAATACTGTGTGCCTCAAAATGAAGCATCCACAAGTTTAGGAGGGATCTACTTTAAGTTGCCTGGAACCCCCATGAAGTTACTATATCTTCTTGTCTGCACGTGTTTCCCAAGTGAGATTGTTCACCTCCACATGTATTCTGCACTGTGAAATCAGTTTAAACGAATACAGTCTGAACAAAGGAGATAGGATTTTTTTTGTTAAATCCTGAATTCAGTTCAGGATCCCCATGGAGAGCAGTGCCAGCACTCTACAACACAAGAGAGGAACACGATTTGCCTGAGCTAAACATATTTTATCCTGAAAGCATGGTATAATTCTCATTTAAGGAACACATCCATTTTTCCTTCAGATTCTCTGGACTGCAGTGGTTATTCCTCTGCACACACACAGAGCTAACTAGCCAGACATTAAAATGCAAATAATTCTGATCTAGCTTTAATCTAGACAGAGGGGCAAAAAACACTGTATAAGCTTAGTGCAGTTATACAGATTGCCTGACTAAAGAATAAATCTCTAATTTCTCAGTTTAATAAAAGAATTCTATTTCTTGAACATCACTGTCCTGAACATCCAGCACTTACACCAATGAACAGGAGCACAGACATACTTTGGAGAGACAAATCAGTTCCTGTCAGCAAAACATGATTTTCAGTGAGCACAAGCAATAATATGCCAACCCTAGTTGTTCTTAGATCTTATAGAAATAATACCAAACATTATCAGTTGCCGCAGTATCGCAGACATTTAGGTAAAATACATTAAAAACTGACCAAAAAAAGTTGGACATCTTACTTTGGAAAGTAATGTAAACTTAGTGAGGGAGCTGTGACAGCATTTGGCCTTATGGCAAGACAAAGATTGGAGAGAAAAAAAGCCCAAACACAGGGATTACCAAATTATCAAGTAACAGAAATTGTACAGCTGAAAACATGCAAGTTTAAGTAGGATACAGGATATTTAATCCATAGGGAAGATGTGTCAGTTTGAGGTGACATGTTTGAGGTGAAGGTTTAAGGCTGGAAAACAGTTCACAGGCCACTTTTTTAACAAAAAATCTGCATTAAATGGAGAGTAACAATCCTAATATGGATGTAGAAACATTTAACATGATTGCTCTTTTACAAGCATGGCCTTTTATAGTGAGTATTTTGGTGCAGATCATACAGTACAAGTATCTTAACACTACATAAGTAGATCTACGAAAAGACAACAAAATACTTTTGCTTTATCGTATTCCAACACAATCGTTACTTCTAAAATTACTAATGAAGTGTTCTGTATATGTAAATTAGCCCAAAGAATTGTTTACCCAGCACCAGTACTTTCTTCTCAATCACAGATTTTGACACAGTAATTTTCACTTACTTATAATACCACTCATTTCTCTGTCTGTATAGGGGAACTGAACAATATGAAAATAAATTCATTAATATTTGGGAAGCACTAGGGTCCTAGATTAATAAATCCCACTGAACACAGACCACTCATCTTCTGAGATGCACAACATGAACACTGAAGAAAGAGATTTAAACTGCTCAAACACCAAAGATATTCAAATACTAAAAATCTTCTGATGGAGTACTGTCCATAGTGAGGAAGGAATTAGTAGGAAAATATGCAAGACAACACCCTCATTCTGTATGTGCATGTTGGAAAGTTCTGTGGTGTTATGCTTTGTAAATACACAAAGTGTTTTTCCTCTTACTGAAAACAGAAAAAAATAGATCATCAAAAGAAGCTGAAGAGGGATAAATTTAAAACACAACCGCAAATCTTAGCGGGTTAATGCAATTATATTTTTCCTCCTGAAATACATTACAGTATTCTCTGTCACCCATTTTTAAAAACCAACAAAACCCAACAGACAACCAAGTAACTGAACTAAATAAAAAGAAAAAAACCCAACAAAAATNTAAAAAGAAAAAATCCAAACAAAAATCCAACAACCCCCTCCCCCCAAAAAATCCCCCTCAAAATCTCCAAAGAAAACAAATGAAATATACCCAACTATACTGAAGAAACAAAACTGTTCCTCTGGGCAGATCTACCTGGTATTATTTTTAATACCCTCTTAATCACCTTAGAAACTTGCTTCACTCCCTGTGGCATTTGCATAATCTCAGTTGACAACAATTCCGAGAGAAAGATAAAAATATACTTTGTAAGTAAGTCTCAATTCATCATTCTTCTCCTATCTATATATGTATATGTAATTAGATGGAGGGAAAAAATGCAAAAGTGTCATAACAGATGAAGTTTTTCCATAGAGATGATTTTTCTTGTCCTAAGAATATTTTTGATGTATCAGAATTTACTTATTTTACACGATTGCACTGAGACAAGTTAAGTCTTTTATGGATTATGAACTTGAGACATCCAGTTATTTCATCACTGCCAAAAAAATCCCCGAAGGAAAAACGTAAGGACATTTCCCAGTTTCAAATCATCATTCCTCTATATTTACTATTTCCCTGAAGCTAAGATAAATACAGCAAACAAGGCCCAGCAACTGAGAGAAACATATGAAAGATCACTTACAGTTCTTGCAGGAGCAACAATGCCACAAATGCAGGGAAAGCTCGGATCGTGGAGAAGCTGTTTCTTACACAACACTGAGCTCAGCAGATTTTGGTCAATTAGCACTTACTAAAAAATTTTTCTCTGAGCCTTTGTGGTGGTACCTGAAACCAGCTTGCTCAGGAGCCCGAGTACCTCCTGCTGAGTCCTCTAAAGGCACAGGTTCAGACTCTCAGACGAGATGCAGAAAACCTGAGTTGAGTTACTCTCCTGCAGCTAAAGCAGGACAGGTGTACCTCTCCCAGCTGTCCTACATTTCACAGAATCACAGAATTAGTAAGGTTGGAAAAGACCTTAGAGATCATCGAGTCCAACCTATCACCTATTACCTAACCTAGCCAAACCTGTTACCTAACCTGTTGCCATCCTGCTACCAACACACCATCCTACCTATAACACACTACCCTATTCATAACCACCTTATGTGTCATCATTGAAAAGCGTACTGGCTTCTCTCAAAAATATTTGGTCTGAAAAATACTTTTGAAAAAGGATCTCAGATTTCTGTAGACTCTTCCAATTTTTGAAAATCATCTTACTTCCCCCAGAATAAACAAGCAGAAAAATATTTTGCTGAAATTGCTTTAGCCATTGAGTTGTTTGCCTAGAAATTCCTCTCAAACTATGAAACCCTTCTGCAATACCCTACAAAAGGCACAAGACTGTCATAGCTAGAAGGACTTGTGACAGGCAGCCTGGGACTGTAGGATGGGGACACTTGAGGCCTGAGAAGGTGGTCCCAGGGCAGAGAACATTGCTCAGCTTGAATGAAACCATCATAAGAAATCCATCCAGAAGTTACTCTCAGTCACACTGCAGAAGAAAATACAGCATCTCAGCCTGTACTAGTTGATATGAAATGACTAATGATTCTAAGCAAAGGTTAGACCATAGATTTCCAAATTCAACAGAGATGAATAGTGTATTAGCAGATCAGGCTGTTTGCTTCCTGTAACTGACAGATGCTAAAAAGCTCACTGCTCTTGGGTAATTAGTAAATTATAGATTTGTACATGGCACATGATATTATTAGCCAAGACAAATACTGCTTATGTGGTTTTTATTTTCTTATATGTGTACTAACATAAAACTTCCAAAGCCACCACAAGCAACTTATTTCACTTCTACTGGTTATTTTTCAACTTCTACTGCAGATAAAAAGTAGAGACTGTGAAGAAATCTCTCTTTGATGAATTTCTATCCTTAAGGTTATAAATAAACTTGATAACTACTCTCAATCTATACTGGCAAATTAAATGTAGTTCTACATCAGTGGAAACAGAGGCTTGTCTTATAAGAGCTCATTTGTACTTTCTGTCTCTCTGCCCCCACCTTGGCCTATCCCCTGGCCTCAGCTGGTGTAAATCAGTGTTGCTGCTGCGCCTTTGACATCAGCTTAATAATAATGATTTCTCCCAGCTGAAGATCTCTGGGCCCTCATGGTATTTCTGCAGTCTTACCGTTCGAAAAACAGAGCAGTGATTGCTTATGTTGGCTTTCCCGATTGGAGGCTGTAACCCCTAAACTGCATAGGGAACTTCATCATTGCCCTCAAAACAAATCAGCTTCACTTCTTGTCCCGGTCTCACTCCTCTGCCCTCCTAGTAATGACATTAAAAGCCACACAATTTGCATGAGGATGTGTCATGGGTGGCTCAGCACAGTGACACCCATGTGGGAGGATTACCTGCACAGGGTCAGGAGTTGGACTCAATGACCCTGATGAATCCTTTCCCAGTCAGCATATTGTATGGTCCTATGATAAGTCTCATGGAGGGCAGGGTCTGTGGATGTTTGCTTCTGTGCACTGAATGAAGCCCCAGATCAGGCTTCTGTGTAGTGGCTAGTCCAGCACCCATGCACCCTGAGAACGTACTAATCTCTTTGGGAGCCTCTCTCAGTGAGGATGCTTCAGTGTGATGGTGGGTGGAGGAGCTGCTTGTCAAGCTGGGATGCTGTTTCTGCAATATGCCTAATTTCTAGGAACAAACTCTCCACAGGAATCCAAAGAACTTCATCCTGAAGTTCACAGTCAAGGTCAGAAAACTGGTTGAGGATTATATGTCAAATTCAAGATAGTTGAGTCTTACCTTCTTAGAGGACATTGGGAAAGCCATCTTGACTTCACTAATTAGATCCAGCATTCAGTGATGGATGACTCACTGCCAGGCTAAGGAACTTCCACAGTCAGTAGATACCTTCTACACATATCTCAGCAAGTGCATTCAGTTTACGAAGTGGAGCTATTTTTATTGTGAAGTGGAAAAAAAATCTATTTGTCTCCATTATGGCTTTGCCCTCTAAATATTAGCTATAGGGCCACAGAAATGGAATTGGTCCCCTGGGTTATTGCAACTAGATCCTGAGTATGCAGAGCTGTGTTATTGAATCTCTTTCACAAACTGCCACAATATTAAAGAAAATAATGTTTTCTTCCTCTCACTAGCACTAAGGAGAATTTTAATTTAGCACTCAGTCTCCTATGGATTAAAGACAGATGATTTAAGTTACTTCTTTTCCTAGTACTTTGACTCATAATTTTCTAATCCTCCGTTAGTACCTTAAAACGCATATTCTTCTCTCAGTTCTACATATTCATGCTGTACACATTAATAATGTATATTATTATGTATGTATTAATATTGTACACTTGAATCATATTCATATTTTCCCCTGCATATTAATCAATTATAAATATTTCTAAATTCCTAAATTTACTAAGGCTTAGTAACAAATTCCATTAATTAAACTAAAATAGTTTTTTTCTCTGTTTGTTATCATGGAAAGGGAATGAAAAAATACAAATCCATATCATTGATAGGTGTCTATGTCAAATACTCATTTATGGACAATTGTCAATTGTAACCTTCAAAATGAATTTAACTTATTTTCAGTCTACCTGTAATCCTTCTACCCTGCAGTGGTCTTACAAAAAAGATTATTACACAAGGATTAATTATAGATTTGGTTTAGCTTCAGAGTGGGAACTCAGGCAGGTGGATTACACTTACAGACCTTGTAATCCTTCACCCTGAAATCACTGCAGGGCTGGAAGACATTCTAGCAGGCAACTATCGTTCCTCTGCTGCCTCTTGCAACAAGGATTCATCAAGCAGCTTCACAAGCAGAGCAATGACAGAGTTTGTGCTCAGGTAACACGCAACTTGGAAAATCTTCCCATTTTCTCAGGGTGTGTGGAAATGTTACTGCCAGAGAGTGTTCAGTCAGCTTCCTAAACAACACTTAAATGCAGTGAATGAAAACTCGGAAAGCATGAATGCAATGTAAAATTTTTTTTAAAGCCTTCTAGCTGTCACATAATGAACACCTAAAATACAGCTTCGCAACCCAAGCAATAAAAACCCTGACCTATTCAAAATGAATGGCTACTTTGGGAAGCATAGCAGCAAACAAATGCCAGTATATTTTCATTCTTCTTTATTGAAGAATGCAGGGAAAATAAAAAACACAACCCCCAACCAAACAAAACCCCAAATCAACAAACAAAGAAGTTCAGATAAATACATCCTTTATTATATGTAACTTGCATTTCAATGATCTTGACAATCTTTTCCTCTCTTGATAATTAAAGAGTTTCAGCAACTATTCCCATACTATTCATATCTAGAATGGAGTGAAATTTTCTTGAGGCAGAATTTCATCATGATAACTTTTATTAAATTAAAAATATTGTGTTTTTTATCAGTTCCTTTCTGCCTATTAATTGTGCATAAGTGTTTCCTGTAAAAATCAATTCAAAAATTACAAAGTTGACAATGGCTTTGATCAAAAAACCTAAAAAATATTTTTAATATAATTAAATAGATACTATGAGTAAAGTTTATTTATTTGATAGTGTTCCAAATCTGCCCAAAATTTTTCAACATCACTAACTTCAAAATGACTGAAGACTGTTCTCTTTGAAAAATCTTCTCATGTTAGTGGTTGCTGCTTGCTTTCCCAGTTATTTCACCCCTTAACTCAAGATATTTAGTTTGCCTCGTTTCAAATTTAAAACCACTTTAATGTACCAGATATATAAACCATATGAATCAATCTATAGTGTTATTTTAAATAAGGATATGGCTTTTCTGTTTTAATATGCAATTACACCATTGTTTGGGAAACAAAGTGCAAACAATACTCCAAAAACAGATTAAAAATCAACTCTTCATCATGGACATAACACAGTAACAAAGACAACTTTCTACCTTACATCTAAACTGCATTCACTTTTAATTTTAACCCTTATTATTTACATATTATGTATTAAAATAATTTCACTGCTAAAAAAAATTGGCCTGACAGTTATGAAATAATATTTCATGGAGTCTCTCCAGAATCTTCCAGTCACAGCTTTTGTCAAGTGTGGTTTTACTGACTGTGTCTGGTAAATGTCTGGGTCTTCACTAAAATTCCTCTGCAAAAAGCTGGATGCTGAGTCTTCTACCCTAACCCTCACAGTTCCCAGGACTTGGTTTGATAAAGGATATCATTAGAGACATCAGCATCTAACGATCAGTGTGTTTCCCATCTCTTCTTTTAAGTATTGTCTTCTTGAAAATAATCAGATTTTCTCCTTACCATTCTCACTGCTTTATGTGGTTAAATATGTCTCCTTTTAGAAATAAAACTAATGCTTCAGGGAAAGTAGAGTGAAACACT
Organism: Pitta sordida; assembly: GCA_013390025.1. Lineage (NCBI taxonomy): Eukaryota > Metazoa > Chordata > Aves > Passeriformes > Pittidae > Pitta > Pitta sordida. The sequence goes on from WEKX01001531.1 coordinate 283,233, forward strand.
CCTATTCAGTGCTAATATAGAAAAAGTTTTTTTATTTTCTGCACCTGAAGTTATGGGGAGATAAAAAGATTTATCCCCTCAGTATTCAAACAGTAAAAGAACTTGTCTTATCTTGTTCTTACTTAGCTTAAAGCTGAGTTTCTAACATCACCACAGAACAGGAAAGAAAAAATGAAACCAGGATTACAGGCAGCTCATGGGACTATGGCAATGCTGTGTTAGGGTGGAAAAAAGTACATTTCCATTCTCCCTTTTGTCCTGGTGAATCAAAGGCCCTCTGATTACTGGTGTCACCTAATACTGATCAGAAAAGAATTAAGTGGCCAATGAGAATGGTCTTTCTATCAAAGAGCTGGAAAATTGCAAGATTTAAAAGCCCAGAGGTCAGTGTAAATCTCCATATCAGAGGCAGCAGAATGGAGAGGGGGAAAACAGAGGCGGGGGGAATCTATTACAGTCAGCTCAAGCCCTCACATCCAGATTTCTGTGAAGACAGACATTAATCATCTCCTCTCACTTTTCAACCACGCTGTGTTCGTCAGTTACTTTTTCTTATAAAGGATTGACTTTTTTTTCCTAATTCAGTATTTTGTTTTTATCACTTAATGATACAGAGTCCAGCCTGAAGATGAACTGAATTCAGTATAATAGCTACCTCAGCTTCTTCCATCTCCCATTAAAAGATGATTCACAAAACCCTCCTAAAGCGAGATGTTTTTCTTCCCAAGGGTTCAGCAGCAATCCTTCAGATCTGAACTCTTCTTCAGATCACAGCTATCCTGGGTGGTGTAGAGAAAGGATGGGTGGGCAAAAGTAGGATTGTGAAAGGGCTAGATTTAGGAGACTGCAAGTCTTCTTGCTCATTTGGTGCTATGAAGAGAGAGTCAGGAGGGATGCAATGCAGATCACCCATGACAACCAAAGACACATTCATATCTGGCCGCCTCCTTCTTTTTTTCCCACATATAAGCATATAGAAAAAAATATTTTAATCCACCTGGAATTTTACCTTTAGAACCAAAGCATTTTACACAGATCACAGGATCAACTAGGTCTAACCTATTACCTAATGCCACCTTGTCAACTAAACCATGGCACTAAGTGCCACATGCAGTCTCTTCTTAAACACCTCCAAGGACAGTGACTCCACCACCTCCCTGGGTAACCCATTCCAATGGTCAACCACTCTCTCTGTAAAGAACTTCCCCTTAATGTCTAACCTAAACCTCCCCTAGTGCAGCTTGATTGTGCTCTCCTGTCCTGCTGCTGGTTACCTGGGAGAAGAGATCGATCCCCACCTGGCTGCAACTTCCTTTCAGGTAGTTGTAAAGAGCAATAAGGTCTCTCCTGAGCCTCCTCTTCTCCAAGTCAAACAACCTCAGCTCCCTCAGCTGGTCCTCATAGGACTTTTGCTCCTAGTTGCTTTTCTTTGGACACACTTCAGTACCTCAACATCCTTCCTGAACTGGGGAGCCCAGAACCGGACACAGTACTTGAGGTGTGGCCTCATCAATGCTGAGTACAGGGGAGGAATCACTTCTCCTGCTGGCTACACTATTCCTGATACAGACCAGGATGCCATTGGCCTTCTTGGCCCCCTGGGCACACTGCTGGCTCATGTTCACCCTGCTGCCCACCAGTACTCCTGGGTCCCTTTCTGCCTGGCCGCCGTCCAGCCACATGGTTTAGAATTCCCCAGTATTTCAAGTGCTCATTATGGGGAAGAATCAGAAAAGTGTAGCTCAGATCCACATCTTTCTCTAGCAGAACTAACTGCTAATATCAGATGAAAAATAAGCATTCCCCTGCTAAATCCCTTCTCAGTTACTGTATTTAATGCTCTTTAAAGAAACAGCAAAACAGTTCTTTTTACTGCAGGGCACAGAAGGATCCCCTTACAAGTCAAAGTTTTAGATATTAGTTTGTGTCTTGGATAACTACGGCTGTTTGTCCCAATGAACTTTCTTTTGGCAAAGAAGGATTAATTTTCTTATTCTTCTTTGAAGTGGATTCAACAGATCCTTGTGGGTCCCTTCCAACTCATAATATTCTGTGATTGTGTGATCCCTTCTGCTGAAATTTGCATAGAAGCGCACTGTCCGTAGCAAAATGGATTGGGCTTTCAGAATGGACATCTAAAATTACATACTGTCTGCCCAGATTGCCATGGGGAAGATTATGTGATATTTCTTGCCAGAAGAAAAACTAAAAATAAGGAAAAAACACAAAAGGCAAAATTTAGCCAAAACTGAATGACCAGTGAACTTGACAAATGTATGTATTAACACCCATCTCAGTCAGAGGCAGTAATTCTGTCCTGGGAGAATTGTTGCTCCTATTTTTATGCTTGGTCGGTGAAGGCAGAAAGGGCACCTCAAATGTTTCTGCTTCCTCCCACAAAGCCTGCCTAAGTACCTCGAGAGTCTTCATATTGGTATCTATTTTGCATATGTTGCTAACAAATACAGGCAGCCAAGCTAGATCATACCCGTACATATGGAGCTTTGTTAAATGCAGATGGTGTAGTTTAAGTTGTTCATAATTAGGACTCATGTCACTGTAACTTGCATGCTTTTCATAATGGATATAAAGCTCTCCATCTGCTTTGAAGCACACTATGTAATGTAAATAACTCACTGGAGCATCTATTTTTTTTTTTTTCTGTTTTTAGAAAGAGGAAGAAATTAACATGGCTGCTCTGGACAGGTTTCTTCACCCATTTACTTCACTGCTTTTCCCTAACGATATAGTCATCCTTACTGAGGTACAGCTTTGCAGTTGTCTGTTGCCTAGTCCTGGTTATAGCCCCTGATTCACTCTGATTGCCCACTGAGAACAGAGCTGATGCTCAGGAGGGAAATCTCATTTATAGCAGGGAGCACAGAGTAATTACAGCCCATTGGAAGTAGCATTGAACCAATGTAAGCTACTGGCTTTTTTCAGAATTGCAGCAAGCAGTAAAGGAAAAAGTTCACCTCTGTAAATTAGGGAAACATTTGATATTGTTTTTGGAAATTACATCATTCCCTCGATGAGGGTGACTGTTTGACTGCATTGTGTCCCTGTATTATGTTTATATTCACATCTTTCCATTAACTTCAGTGAAGGCAACTATTATATTAATTTAATTGCACATAACATCCTGTTGTAGAACCAGCCACTTGCAAAATGACTAAAATGTTCAGATTTCTTTTACGCTGCTTAGGAGTTCCATTTCATTGCTCTGTGACTTCCCAGACTGGCATTACTCCTATGGTCACAACAGGAAAATTGACAGTTCAGGGACTTTACTATGTTAAGTCTAGCAAACACTGCTATGAGGAGTGGTAGATAGTCTTCAACTGGTCTGCACAGCTCTCAGCTGAAACTTCCCCCCCTCTGCTTTTTTTTTTTTTTAAACAAAGGTACCTTTTCCAATGTTGCAAGGTCCTAAGAGAAAACCTTATTCTTATTTTTCCTTTATTGTTCATAAACATATTGTTGTGGATCAGTTCATACATTTTGCATGACCCTAAAATTAGCTTCTACTTCAGAGAAAAAGTCACCTTGCCGATGTTCTTCCCCAACCCTTATTATGTCTCCAGAGCCAAAGCACTATTTTACACGCTGCATGTCTAAAACACTCTGTATTTTTGCTTACACAAGGCAAAACTATTTGGATGATTTCCTCATCTTCCAGTATCACTATCTGAATGATTAATAGTCCCAACTTTCTCACCAGAGACCCTGATCAGCCCCGACAGAAGAATCTGATACAGGACCAAGGCTATAGAATATCATCTGTAATTAAGGTGGACTCTGTGGATGACTAAGCATCATGTATCCCAGATCTGAAGAATGTTTTCATTTTGGATGTCTATAGCTAAATAAACTCTTTTCTAACTATCACATCACCACAGAGGTGTTTATGTGTGATATTGTAATAGATAATCCTACAGTTCTGCTTTTCTGGGTGTTCCTTAAGTCATATTCTTCACATTCACCAACTATCATCTTTCCTCCACTTTAAAATCTGTGCATGAGAATATAGTTCTGCCTCGGAAACAAAAATGAATTGCACAATACTGTACAGAACTTATGCATGGAGTAACAAGTTAAAATGAGTAAGTACATTTCTGTAGGAACAACTAAGAGAAAAAGTCTCCAAAATCTAGTTACTGTACTATTAAATCCATGAATATGAAAATTTACAATAGATATCTTTAAAGAAGACACTGTGATGGAAAGACTGACATTTCTGTGTAGCTGCAGATAAAACCAGAAAATTTACTATTGCATAACTTTTTAAATCTAGGAATCTGAAAATTTATTATAATGCTTAACTTATTTTCCCTGTTTTTTAGTAATTTCATGAATGTTTATTTTCACAAGATATGGAAAACCTTGTCTACCATCACAAGTGAAGTTTTGGACTTAAGGTAAATTTCCCATCTGATATGAAAACATATTGTGCAATTTTTCCTCGAAATTTACTTCTTTTTAATTGATATAAAACAAGAACATTTATTATGTAAATAGATATTCAGAGAATTAAGGTCTGTTTTCAGGCTTCTCTTTACCGATAAATGTTCCTTTGTTGTTAAAAAAAAATCATGCTTTCTAAGTTAATTTAATCTCAGAAGACTGTAATTATTCATCTGTCAAAGTAACTTAAAACTTAAATTATCATCTTTCAAAATATCTAACATCATTTGAAGTCAGTACTAGGAAGAAAAGCATATGTAATAGTAGATCTTCTAAACATGGGTCCGTTTATATTTTAAGGCTACTTTCACAGATTTGATTGATGCAGTGTTTCCATGTACTTCTGGACTATAACTGTTTTTAAAACCAAATTGCATTAATCTGCTATATGAACTTTTAATATCTAGTCACATTAACAAGTGGTTGCATTGTTCTAGCACGGAGATAAGTGTGTGTTTGATCTTACTTGTGAGAAACTGAGTAGGCAGTAGGGAGACACCATTAAAGCAACTAAGGATTTTTTAAAAAAAACAAATAACAAGCTCCTCCAAAGCTAAAAAAAGGGCCTAGAAAGCAATGAAAGAATTTGCCCATGAGTGTAGAATGTCTGTCAGACGCCTCACTCTATTTGCAGCAAGTCCTCTGTAAAGAAGAGCTTCTGCAGAATGGAAAGAATGAGCTACATCCATTAGGAAGATGGTTAGATAGTTTTTCCACACTGAAAACAAGAGAGAAAATAGAAGCTGAGAGCAAATGGCAGTCATGACATTATTTGTTTCCAAGGGTCTCCTTTTTAACTAAACACAGTGGAGATAAGCAAGTCCCTGTCCTTTACTGGCAACACTGAATTCAGGGCAGAAGAACTCCTGGGCTCAAAAAAAATTATGCCCAGGTTATAAAGGCTTAAAATCAGTGACAACGATCTGGAAGAATCTAAAACTCCTTCCGGGGTGACAGTGAGTCAGATGGTGTTAGATGTGGGGTTTGTGCCCCAAAGCAGCACTACAGAAAACAGTTAAATTTAGACCCTGATCTGGAGTGACTCTTATAAGGGGACAATTTTCAGTGACAGCTTGCATACCATTGCAGGCTCCATCAGAAAAAAAACCCTGCCCTTTTTTACCAGAAAGGTGGACTTTTTGCCCCTCTCATTTACATCCCAACACAGACTGTAAATGGCAGCCATCTGAGTATGTGTTTACTCTTTCATTTCTGATTTTTTTCAATACAAGTGTGCCATTGTGGATACTATGACAAGGGATGAAAAATAAGCCAAGACACACCACAGATTAAAAAACCTCCACAATCCAACACAAATAGCCCAAGAATTTAACCTCGGGATTCAGCCTTCCTGAGGAATGAGCACTGGAGCAGCCCCAGCCCCAGCCCCAGCACTGGGCTCCTGGGGACAGCCAGACTGGGCTGTGGAGACCTGGAGACCAGTCCTGTTGTGTCATCACTGGGGCAGGGGCAGAGAGCCCCTGGGGGCTGACACGGGGTCCTGGACCCTGGGCACAGTGGGGGAACCCTGGGGAAGGAGGTCAAGATCCACTATTGCCCTCAGAGCCCTGGTGATTTTTTTGGTATAAACCTTAAGACAAGCAAAATTTCAATTTGCAGGAGGCAGTTTTAAAGCCTTGGTTGTCCTGACAGGATAACCTGCACAATATTTTTAAAGAGAAAAAACCCTCAGATTGCATTGGAGCACTCAGCAGTCCTGCTACAGGCTGGCAAGGTTCATTTTGGCTAGTACTGAGGCATGGGCATGACAGAAAAATATATGAAACCCCCTTCATCACCTCCTCTCAAATCTCACTACTACAAACTCTTGCTCTGTCATACCCTTACAAGCATTCAAGCTTTAAAAAGGGAGAGCATGGGTCTATTGTAGTTTACATGGCATATGAGAACTGCTGTTGAATATATGCTCTTTATATCATCAGATATAGGCAAATATATCAACATAATGTTTGCATTTTGGGGTTTTTTCTAGCATATCAGACCACTTCTAGATAAGGTTAAAAATTACGGCCTGCCTCTATGTTTTTAAAGGGATACATGCCTTTAAAAGAATATGGTCCAGACGTATAATACCCATTCTGAGCCTCAGGGAAATCTTTTACAACTTAGTTTCATGTTGACTAATGCTGTTGCAGGAATTCATTTCTGAGTGGCCTGGCCTGTCGCTTTGACAGAAGTGGCTAATGGCACTAGAGCAACCACGAGGTTCCCTGGGTTTCTGAAGTGATAAGCATGTCCCAGAAGAGGTGGGGATTTTAGGCTTGGAAAATAACAAGACAAGCACCAGGGAAGATGGCTCTTTAAAAATCATACAAATAATCTGGTCAGGATGGCGCAGTGACCCTGTTGTGCCTCTTGTTTTCCAGTTTGTCTGTTTCAGTGATACAGTTTTACTGCTGGTTGGCTGATCTCTGTTTTACCCACGTGTTGGCCCCACCTAGGGAGGCGCATGTTTCTAAACATAAACTATCTCTATAAACTGAATTAACCTGATACTAATACAGCCCGTGGTCTAATAATATGTGATGAATGTGCATCCTGATATTTCCTTCTTTTGTACTTCACCTCTGTTTACAGGAATTTGTTCACACCACTTAGAGACAGAGCAGAACTACTATAATGTGAAATAAAATATACTTCTCCTGCCCGAAAACTGGTTTTCAGTAATAAAAATCCTACTTCTCTTTCACAGAAACAGATCAACACTTAATAAATCACTGAGAAAGGCAATTCAGTACCATCAGTGATCAAGAAAACACTTATCCTGACCAAATCAGACTAGCTACCCTCCATAGAATTTCTAATTCACAAGACAAAAAGATACTGCATAATCTCCTCCAGAAACCAACAGCACAATAATCAAAACTTCCCTGATTCAGCTTTTTTACAAGATGATGAAACTGAATGATACAACGCATCCAATACACACTTGAGTTAATAATTTCCATAAAGTGGTCGCTATCCCTACCAATGAACCTCATAAACTTCAGATTTGAGAGCAGAAGAGAAACAAAATGTACCTACATAGTTATATTTAAAATATTATTTGAACTTAATCATCAATGTGAAACCTGTCCCTGCAAAATATCCTTTGTGCTAATTCTTACTCAAGCCTACTGAACTGGTAAAAGCAAGGCTACTATAAAAGTGAAGGTGAGATTAGTTATACTACAAAAGCATAAAGATCATTGTACTCTTCTTTCTTAAAATGATTAGTAAGAGACTTCCAACCTTTCTGCAAAGTCTATCACTGGCTAGAATTTTTTTCCTGTTTGAAACAGGAGCCTACATCACAGACTTTCCTTTGTTTATACTTTTATTAAATTGAAATACTTGATCAGGTGTTACCTGCAAGGACTAACCTTCCTGTCCTGTATTTACTGTTTATGAAGCCAAGTAAAAAAGTAACATTACCTCAAATTGATTCAGGGATTATTTGGTGAAATTGTTGGACAGCTGTCATGTCGAGGAATAACTAAAGTTTATGAATTTAAGAATATTTATACTGCACATCTGAAATGCAAACCTACTCTCCTGTAGTGACAATCTCTGTTAGTACTTGTATCCTGACAATGTTTTTACAGTAGTCTGCTTATGATTTTAGTAAAAGGATTTTCATTGGTCTCTTAGTTCCCCTTTCTTTTTGGATTTTCCTGTCAGCAAGTGTAGAATGTTGCTCCTTGCCTGGTTCTTGTGACGTTAAATCTGCTTTTGTTCATATAATTATAGCAATACACACCCTAATAACACCTGTCCTCCAGTCATGACTGAGATTCTGTTCCATTTCTGCTACCCCTACTAAGTCATGCACAGCACTAGCAAGTAAAATGTCTCCATTTTGTTGCCCATCCTCTTGCCATTAAGTTAGAAAGCCACACCAGAGAAATGTTTATTGCTTATTTGTGTTTAAGTTCATTTCTTCTAAGACAGTTTTATTTTCTATATACATATAATGTCTTTTTTCTTTATAAAAGTATATACAACTTTGAAACAGAAACTTCTTTCAGGCTAAACCAAAGCTTTTTATATTAATATAGTGGATTAAACTATGAATGTATGATTTAATTACATTCTAAATAGGGCAAATAATAAACTGGTGCTCAAGGCAGTGATAGACACTGAATTAATTCCTTTTTTTGTGCTTTCAGTAATTTCTGTAAAAAATAAAAATGTAAATTTAAAAGCTAAACTCATTTTACCTTTGCGACCTTAAACTGTAAAGTCAAGGAAAAGATGCACGGCCGAATAAGGTTGCTGGCTGTAACTCTCAGATAGGGATTCTGGTACTGAAAATTGCATTCCCACAGTACTTCTCTTTGATCCCAGTAGATTCTCAAAACAGTATTAAGTCCACACTGGCATAAACACTGCAAAAAAGGTTTTGCCTTGAATGTTGGTCATCAGGCATCTTTAATAATTTTCCTTTGCTTTATAGGTTTTCTTAACCTGCATTGTTACCTCACATAAAAGCTCTGTAAGTGTTTCTACATTTCTCTTCACCATCTGTGTGCCATGCTTGGTTTAGCTGGATGTTGGGTGTATGAAGCCTGATGCATAACTTGTTTATCCCTTTCAGAAGAGAGCAATTTTTTTAAAGTAGCTGGAAAGCATGATTGGTTCTGACAATGTTATTTCGGCAGGACAGAGGCAATACCCAAGCAGCACAGTAGACATTTCTCAGACAAGTTTAAAAATCAAAACCAACAGTCAAAGTCAATCATATGTTCAAATGAAAGATTCAGCATAAAAAAATTTACAACTTTCTGCATACCAAAAGGCTGAATGCATTCTTGGAACATTCATTAACCCATGGATTTTTAAAACATTGAAACAGAAGGACTTGACTTTCTTTATGACTCATCTTTTCAACTTTTGATATCACCTTTTAGAGATGGTGCAAACAGGAAGAGAGAAAAACTCAAACATCAAAATTTTAGCATATGAAAGGAATTGAAATCACAGTGTCATCTTCATACTCCACTGCTCTCGATTTCACCTCTTTGTGGTTCTGTTTAGCATATACAAGGCATGTTGTTCTGATAAAAGTACTGAGCTGATTAATGCTCAGGAAGAAATATTCCAGCAGGGTAGGCACCAGTCATTATGAGAGGAAGAAAATTTATGCTTAATGTCCTGGGAAGGACCTAGAGAGAGATGGAAGAGAAATGCAGTCAACAGTGCTGAACTGTAAGCAGTTACTGTACACATGGGAGAAAACTTACAGTGAGTGCATCCATAAGCTTCTGGAAAATATTCCTCAGGATCGACACAACTCTGGCTGCAAAGAAGGATGTGCACCTGCAGTAACAGGATATTGTGGTTAAACGTAGAACTGGAAAAATGTAAGAGATGTGGAAAGCTTAAACTAATCATATCTGATATGTGGAGAGGGAAGGGAGATAGGTGACAATAAGGAACTTGTTTGTAGCACTGGATCATTTAGCTGTGCTTAGCTGACATGTCAGGCAGGAAACGTTATGCTACAGCAACAATTTCACCTATGTTGGAACATACGATAATGTTGTTTCTTTACTCTTTCACCACTCTCTACTGTCATGCTGACGCAGGCAACGTGGCAACCATATAGTCAACTTAACCATGGAACTGAAGATTCAGATTAAATTCTACCTTAACAGAGGAAGGAGGCAGGAAAGCAGGGTAAGATGGCAAAAGGAAAAATGTGACTCTCTCTTTTGACAATTTAACCGCAATTTCATTTTAGACCACCTTATAGTGTGCTAGGAATTGATCGTTGAACACTGAAGAGAAGAATGATGCCTAGTAATCGTAATTGCTGATAAAAAAGACATAAATTTTTTTCTGTCCTTGGAGAAGTAAAGGAGTATGGGAAGATGTGGTTGTTCAGTTGGTCGAGGTCTACCAGTGCAGGGATGAAATGGGCAACCTGAGAACTATTTTTGTCCTATATATTCATTTTACCAGAATACCAGCTGGTTTGTATTTCTCTAGCTTTCCTATAAGCTCTAATGTAATTAAAAAAATTAATTAAATGCTATATCTCATGTTCTAGAAGAAAATAGATTTATTAATAAAAAATTAGAAAAATCCACCTTGGCAGTTACATATTTCTTTTTGAGAACTTCCAGGTATCTAAAATTGTAACTGTCTTCATTCTTCTGGGATTGAAATACACCTCGTCAGTTTATGATTACCAGACTCCTTCACTTTTCCATTTTTATGTAGGTGGTCCCAGTTCTTGTCCATTTTTCAGAGCTTCCTTTACCATTCTCAGAAATTCCTTCTGATATTGCTAATGTTATTGATTGGCTTCACGGGATTGTTTTAGTCAGACCTGGGCAACTTAAAAGCATCCAAATCTTCTTAGTTTCTATGCATTTATGTTCCCTGGTCAGTTCCTATCTCTTTGTCACTGTATTACCCATCTTAGTCCACTGAACCTGTTCAACCCTTTCATGAGCTCTGGAGTGCTTCATATATTTGCATAATGCTGTATATAAACTGGGCTCTCCAGTTTAAGAAGGATGTTTAACTGCTTGAGAGGGTCCAGAGAAGGACGGTGCAATGACTGGAGAAAAAGCCCTATGGGGAGCAACTGGGGTTGTTCAGCCTGGAGAAGAGGAAGCTCAGAGGTGACCTCACTGCTGTTTACGTCTACCTGAAGGCAGGTTGCAGCCAGGTAGGTGTTAATCACTTCTCTCAGACTGCCAGCACCAGAACAAGAGGACATGGCCTTAAGCTATGCCAGGGGAGGTTTAGACTGGATGTTAGGAAAAGTTTTTTCACAGAGAGAGTGATTCCTTGGTGGAATGGTCTGCCCAGGGAGGTGGTGGAGTTGCCATCTGTGGAGGTGTTTAAGAAAAGACTGGATGAAGAGCTCATTGACATGGTCTAGATGATGAGATGGGGAATTGGGTTATTAAAAAAACCCCAAAAAACACGACATGACCCTGAGATTAGCTCAGATATACACAACACGGTGCTCATAGCACCAAGGTTATGGGTTCAATCCCTGTAGGGGCATTCACTTAGGAGCTGGACTCGATGATCGTTGTGGGTCCCTTCCAACTCAGAATATTCTGTGACTCTGTGATATTCTTCCTTTACTTGCTAATTGACCCTAATGTATGTGTGCTTACATAAACAAAAAAAATTAAACTCTCCAAAGAGAAATACTCTTTCTAAAGCCTTTGTTTTCACAGTGCTGTTAATAGATTTAGGTTAAATGAACCTTCAAAAGTTTTCAGCGAGGTACCTAATCTACACTTAAAATGTCANCTTGCTTTCACAGTGCTGTTAATAGATTTACATTAAATGAAGCTTCAACTTCCCAAATCAAAAACATGTCACAGTGGTGATCCAAAAGTTTACAGCAAGGTACCTAATCTACACTTAAAATGTCAGGGTACAAGTGAGTGCCAGCTGCTCAGGCAAAGAAGGGAGATAAACACTGCCCTCACCAGCCGGGGCCCCATCTTACAGCAGCCCAGTGAGGTGAGCAAGACAGCTGTGGTAACTGCATGCAGAGTTGGCCAGCAGTGATCACCATGTTTGGGTCAAGCCAGGGAAACAAGACAGCAAGACAAGGTTCACCTCAGCAGGGTGTACAACTGCATGTAGGCATATACCAACTCTGTTAGAGCTAGCCTCAAACATATATAATCCAGCTCCTAGAGGGGTAGAAGGGGTAGGAGAGCCTCCTGGTGACCTTGGGCCCCTGACTGGAACCAAAAAGTACCTGACTCCAACAAAAGTCAGTCAGATTGAGCAAAGTGTTAGACACATTTAGCATACATGACAGCAGGCCAGCAGTAGCTGCTTCACAGTCATAAAGTGATTAGAGGACCTTACCACTCTCATACTTTCAAATATCAGCTCCCAGGAAGTTGGTAGGATTAAGGTATTTCTCATTTAATTTCCTCTTAATAATTAAAAAAACCCCACCTCTGTCCCAAGCTTTACTTCAAGCACAATATGCATCTATAATGAGCTTTCGCTATATCTCTCTCTTCAGAAGACATCTGCTTGGACCTGACAAGAGAGGTATTTCTCCTCTTGCACTTAGAAAGAAAGACCAGCCTTTGCTGATGTAGTCCATTCCCTGGGACAAACAGCTGCAGATGGAGCAGAGAGAGCCAACAGAGTTCCGGCTTGTATGTCCTGCATGAGTAATTCGAACTGAAAGACCTCTTTAAGGAAATTCAAGTACTGCCTGGACTATATCACCGTTTTCACCCTGACTGCTGGAGAGGAACATGTGTCAATACTTGAGAAAACAGTAAGGCCCTTCAGGAAAAGAGGAGCTCTCACAGTAGAAAGCACACACGCTTCTTGGATAATATGCCAAAGGCAACTCTCTCACACTGTATTGCAGCAAACTTTCTGTTAGGCTGTTCTTATGTCAGTGTAACGTATTTTCTTGGAAGAGTCTCATTTCCTTCTCCTTTACAGGCATCTCAGGTGACATCCCTATCTGTAACACATTATTCTCTAATGTCAAGCAATATCAAGCCTAACTAGATGTGCAGAAGATACTGGTCCTGAAATTATTTTAATAGGAATTCCATATTCATTATCTTATATGTCAGAGACCAAGTTATTCCACAGGACAAAAAACTTGGCATGATTTAATCAAAATGTATCTAATGACTAGTAAGGACAGAGCATTTGAAATGATTTGCTGAGACATTGGGTCTGTTCTTAGATACACTTGAAGAAAGTTCAACTTTCACAGTTCACAAAACATGAAAGCTATCTGGCTATTCACTGGAGAGAGCTTGCATTCTCCAGTGGAAGGCTTCCAAGGAGGGTCTGCCAAGGAGGCCATGGAGGCAGCTGTCATCAAAGAATAGTCAATCAGCTATCACCCTTGATAAGTTTTTGGAGCCTAGAGACACAGAGTTTGCTATCCTCCCACAGAGCGTCTTCATCAGTAAGGAAACTTTTAGAAAGAAATGTCATGAAACACTCAGATATCAAACATATTCCCCTACTCCCACACCATTTCAACCCCTCTTCTTTTTCTCCAGAGTCATTCACCCTTAAAGTAAAGAAGCTCTCTCTTCCTTTCTATATTTTTGTTCTACCATTTTGGATCTGAAAAGGGTGGTTGTGTAAGAATTTTTTCTTAGGCTGAGAATATGTCCCCATTCTTGCAGCTTCCACAGATGTTATAGGCAAGATGTCATTATAAGCAAAGTCAATAAGGCAGTATTACAACCTTTCTATCAGTGAAACAAACAGAATTAAGTTAAATGACAATCTCATTACTGCTATGGAAGCTTCAATGAATGGGAACCCTTTTTACTAAAATATAAACCAGCCAAAATTAGACATAACAAAAAATCAAATAGCCCAATTAAGAACAATGCATCCAAAGCACAACTGAAAAAACTGAAAAGATCGATACCCCTTCAAACATAAATAGAGGCAATTGTCCCCATTTGCCCACATAAAGAATTCATCAAAGTGCTTTCTCATAGCAGGATTTTCAGGTATGATTAACCTATCATACTGTAGCATAATAACTAGAGTCCTCGGTGCTAGGCCTGTTTATGAAGTGCACTCTGTGGGCCTAAATGTATTAACATTTTTCTTTTTGTGTTATTGTGGCCAATATTATTCTTGCTCTACCAGAAGGAATCTTCAGCAGTAATGACTTAAACTCCACAGTAATACCACTTGTGTGCTAAGTCACCACAGAAAAGCAACATGATGTAAAATAACTAATATTAATAGCGGTCACTATGAAAAAAGCCATCCAGTTTTCCTCTCACTTACTTCTCCATGGCTTTCTATTACGCGGAGGACATTTATTATATTAAATATTCGTTCATATTTTTTAAATTATGATTAACATTACTGAGGGCCAAATCCAAGAATTTAAAAGTGAGATGTGGATTATCTGAAGGCAGATACTAAGCCTCTAGAGGTGTCAGGGATTGTATTTAGCTTTGCAAGTCACTCTTACTTTAAAGATCTTTAAAGTCTACAGGGCTTTAGTACAGGGAGAAACACTTCAATACTTTCCACATACTGTCTGTAGCCAACATACATGGAGAAGAAAGAACAGTCCAAATATTCATAACAATAGAAGCCTCTTCATCATATAAATCATAGGAAGTATTACTGTGATATACCCTGTCAAGATCATATTTTATGACCTTAAAATAGACATAAAATCTGAAACTAAGCCTGAGCTCAACATCTCCCTTTCCTCCTGAGCATCCTAATTACTTAAAAAAATTTTTAAGCATTTGCGGTTACACATCTTTTATTTTTCGTATTAGCTGTTCCCAAACAGACACACCTATTCCTTCTGAGGGAACAAGTTGGGTATTTTTTTAACAGATTGGAGAAGTCAGTGGAAAACCAAATTGTGCCAAAGCAGAAATTGTAGAGAAACTGAAGGTGAATTCAGGATATGGTATCGGTTGAAAGAAGTGGGTGGGAAACCTTTTGAAAATGCAAGGGAAGGATGGCATTAAGATTATTTTGAAGTGTCATTTCTCATTTAGAAGCTGATCTTCATAGGAAAAACAGAATAAAAATACAAACTTCATTTGAGTTAATGGAAAAGTTTTAGGTTAAACCAAAATAAAATTATCAATTTTATTTAATAAAATGTTCTCTTTTCCCCATCACCCTGAATAATTTCTTTTTAGGTACTACAAGACATAATAAATTATCCCATATTTCTTTGCTTTGACCAACAACCAAAAAGCCTTCCAAAATCTATCTAGCTATGATTCTTCTACCACAAATACTACTAAAAAAAATGTTTTTTTGCATGATCAATGGAACTATACCCACCAATCTCTGGATCAGTTAAATACTCTTGTGACTCGCTAGAAGCATCCAGAAAGGAAGTGGAGCTGGAAAACATGCAAGCTTTCAGTTTTCCAAATCTGTACTCTCCAAGAATTTAATGACTTTGTATTACTCCTAAATTGATGAATATATTTTTTCTGACAATATGTTATATTCATTTTTTTGCATTATTAACACAGTCTTAAAGACTGAGTATGCAAATAAATACAAGTATCTTGCCCAAAGTGGCAAGCTATAGTGTAGCTAGAGATGTGTAGGGAGGAGATATGGAAGGAGATAGGAAGAGCTGGGATTGTTCAGCCTGGAGAAGAGGAGGCTCAGAGGTGACCTCATTGCTGTTTACAACTACCTGAAGGGAGGTTGCAGTTGGGTGGGTGTTAATTTTTTCTCTCAGGCTGCCAGCGCCAGAACAAGAGAACATGGCCTCAAACTACGCCAGGGAAGGTTTAGGCAGGATGTTAGGAAGAGTTTTTTCACAGAGCGAGTGATCTCTCAGTGGAATGGTCTGCCCAGGGAGGTGGTGGAGTCACCATTCCTGGAGGTGTTTAAGAAAAGACTGGATGAGGAACTCAGTGACATGGTCTAGAGGTTGGGAGGATCGGATGGATGGAGTGTGGTGCCCATCGCTCCATGTTTGTGGGTTCAATCCTTGGGTGGGCATGATGATTCTTGTGGGTCCCTTCTAACTCAGAATAACCTGTGAAAACCCACCCTTGCACTAGACAAGAGAATGGCTTTATTTCACAGATACACAGCCTGTTCAGCTCTTTCTCCTTGGGGAAGAAAATGAACCAGATGAGGTAAGGCAAGTTCAAGTCTGGCTTTCCCTCCCTCACTGGAGGGGTCATTAAGGCAGGCTGACAGGCCAAATCATGGCCTTCTTTGTGTTCAGGCCAAGTCCCAAGTTGGAGTCTTGTTGAGGACTGTTTTCCCGGGTGCATGGCTCACCACTCGCCAAGAGAGCTGAGCAGTCTCTACAAGGTGGGTATTAAACTCAAGGACATTTTCATTCTCTCTGTCCTAAACTCCAGTATAATCTCTACATGTGACCTATATTCTCCCTAATTGACTGTTTCTTGCTAAATTCCAAAGATTACTGATAGAAACCACAACTATTTAGATTGTGCATGTAAAGAAAAAGCCTTGAATACTGAGGGGGTCAGATTCTTTAGCTGTATATATCTATTCTCTTTATTCACTTCTTATTTGCTTTTGTTTTAAAAGGAAAAGACTAAATTCAGAACCCTCTACCCCCTTTGAACTGTGAAAATTTGTAAAAATATGTGTAAAAATACAAACAAAGGTTAAAAACACAAAAAAAGAGTCAGGAGTCAGGTTTTCAGATGTGTAAATTCGCAATAGTCAAAATTAGTTTTTCCATTCCTCAAAACATGTAATACTGATTGCACAAATTGATGTTTGAAACTATAAAGGTACCATTTTCTCATAAGTCTTAAATGTTAAAAAGTCATGGAAAAGGAGAGTAAAGAAACAAAAATAAAGAAATCTAAGTTATTTCTTGTTTCCAGAAACAAAAGACTTGAGGAAATGTCGTTATTACCTTAAGGTTTACAGTCTGGTCAGAAAATTTGGCATACAAGAGCAACTACAACAGTAGTATAACCCTTTGACTTAGCACACATTGTAGTATTTGTCTTTTCCAACAAATTCGTATCTACACATGCCCAGAGCATCTAGGGTAGGTTTACATTGTTGTTGCAATCACAGTATTCTCAGAATCTGTTTCAACATGCAATTCTGTTATAAAAAATTTCACTCTGATTAATATTACTTAATTTTAGGTTCACTGCCAGATGGATTTGCAACTCTACACATGTGATCGTAGACATGTTTACAGTTCCCTAACACAAATACGATCAAATGGAAATAAAATTTGTGTTTATATTTGTCTTCTTCCTTGAATTCACACCTGGCATGAGCCCAAGGCTGCATTTCCTCAAACAGACATACCTGTTGCATTATGTCCAACACAATCATAGGTAAATAAAATTTGTTTTTATATTTGCCTTGTTCCTTGAATTCCTACATTTCCTCAAATAGACATACCTGTTGCATTATGTCCAACACAATCATAGGTAAATAAAATTTGTTTTTATATTTGCCTTGTTCCTTGAATTCCTACATTTCCTCAAATAGACATACCTGTTGCATTATGTCCAACACAATCATAGGTAGCAAGGTCATTTCTGAATCCTGATAGAACACAAGTATTTACGTTGGTTATTGTCTTTAGTTAAACTGCAATGCTTTCACATGTAAGATTTAAATGAGCACATCTTGTCCTACCTTATTTGCACACAGAAATATCCAAAGAATGTGAAAAAGAAGCACCAAAACATTATAAACAGATTATCTGCATTAAGTCCGATTTTAACAGTTGGCCCTCTTTCGTCTGTTCATCTCAGCACTGTTCTGCCCTGGCTGTTTGGTACCTGGCACTTCCATTTCCTCCAGGCATTTGCAGAATTATTTCTAGAGGTTTGTGGAATTTTTTTGAGGAGAAATTTGAAATAAATAATTAAGGGGTTTTTTTTGTATTTACTACTGTTCATAATGAAACTCAAGGCAAGGGTGTGTTAAACTTGCTACAGAACAAACAAGTTAAACTCTCATAGGGAAAAGAAGTTAACGCAGGATCCAATGGTCTGAGGCCACCTAGAAAGCACATAGCCCATACCGAATCATTCATTAATGGCTAATGAAAAGCAACACTATTCTGTTAATATGGATTAGAGATGAAGTGTGAACTGTGAATCCTTGCCAATTTAAACCGTTACTGTAACAGCATGAATAAAAGAATGCATGGACATCTTCCTGACATGGGAGTACTAAATCATCCTAAAATCAATACAAGTACTTTGATTTAGTCATCTCTACCAAGAGTTGAAGAAGCCTGGCATTTGTCTGCCAAGTGTATGGCAGGCTAAGAGGCACAGCTTAAATAAAGTGGAACGGAAACTACTCCAGCTGCCCCCACATACATTTTTTAAATCCTGACAAGAGTCAGTCTGGGAATGTGAGGATTATGCCAGGCTGAATGAAAGAAAAAGAGCACTGCTTCTGGAGCATATGTTTCCTCTCAGTCTAGAGGTGGTCTTCTAGTGGGCCTGAATTTCTTTGCGCTTTCTGTTTGGCACAAGTGTGCAGGATCCAAAGGTATTTTTAGCACACAAAAAGAAAGTCCCTGGGCAAAATGCCTCCCACACAAGATGACACTCTCACTGGCTTTCTCCTAGTGAATTACCAGACTTTCTTTATATTTATGATACAGATGAATTCACAATGTTTATAATTTCAAATTTCTACAAGCCAGAAAATAATTTCACACATTTCATAAGCAGAAAAGAGCAACGGAAACACAATTATACAGTTAGTGGGAATAATTGTTTTTTTCCCTAAGTTCTGCTTCTTCTTCTAAGAAAATATAGCTTCATTTATGTATCATGCATGGCAGGAAAAATTTCTGGACAGAAACATTCTCAGAAGCTTAAATACCAAGGGGTTAAAAAAAATAAATTACCAGAGAGGGAGAATTTATAAGTTTTATGAATAGGAATGCAAAAGGAAAACATTATCAGTATGCACACATACTTCTATTCAGCTCAAATGTAAAAATTTCCATTTTTATAAATAACATAATGCATAGCTTCAAAGGGAAAAAACAACCATATTTCTTTCACAATATCAATTCCCAGTATCCGGCACTATTTGGAATTGCCTTTTTACCCTACATTAACCTATGCATTTAGAATCAGTTAGCAAAATATTATATTTCTACAGATTTGCTTTAAACTGAACCACCACTGAAAATTGAGAAATTATGACTTCAGATACTATGAAAATCAGCTTGACTTTTTTCCTCTATAGTTGCTCATCAATACAGAGATATCCTGTGCCCCACACCCTTACATTGGGTTCAACGGGTGACACTCAAGCTGGCAGACCTAAAATCTAGAGATATTGGTGTCTAATATACCTTTAATTTTTAGAGCCAATAAATTAGTGATGGTCAGTGAAGACCTTTGAAACAAGTATCTAGAAGGCCTTTGTGTTCGGATATGCACCTCACTGAAACCACACCAAAGATGAGAATATTAGTTTGTACTAAGAAGTTAGCAGGTAAACTAAAAGAAAACCATATCTGAACATTCCCAGCTAACTCTGGTTAGAAGTTCAAAATGTTTCATCTCCGCCACCCTCCAAAGCTACAAGTTTTTGCTCATATAGTCTTGCTCTGCAGCTTTGCTGAAAGATTTCAAGAAATTCATAGGCTTCCAAGGTCAGGGATGTGGTATAGGGAGCTAGTTATAGTCAAAGAATTTTAGCTGAATCAGATAATTTTAGCGTGTGTATTAAAGACTAATAAAGCTTTCTACACATAAAGGCACCAAAAATAAAGCCTCTTTCCAGTCTCAACACCACCCTTAGGTCAAGCACACCAAAGGTTTTCTAAAGTATTCATGAAAACCTGTAGGGAAACCACAGACTCTCAAAACTCAACATCAGCTTGGCAATTCAGACATTTTTTAAGTTCTAGGAGAGAGAGACAGAAATGCTGCAGTCAATAGGTTTAATCTGATATTAAAATCCATATGATACTTGGTGAGGTGCATTATCCCCAAGCTTTTTTCCTGATCTACATAATTTCCATACTTATTTTTAGCTGATGACCCTCAAAGTAGAGTTGGTTGGGAAAGGTTTCTGGAGTTAACTAGATAACTGGCTGGAGAGCTACTAATATGAAGATAACTGTTTTTCAAGGGTTGCGATGGAAGTTTTCGATACAAAAAAAAGTGCAAATATAGAACCAACAAAAACTGTGAATTTATAATGTCCAGCTGCCATGGAAGTACATACCTACTCCATGGATGAAGATGATTGAGAATACAGTGGTGGGCTGGCTGCTGGGACAATCTTCTTACTGGTTCAGAATTTCTGAAGGAAAAGTAAGGCTGGAAATTTGTCAAGTTTTCTCACTGCTAACTAAATCCTTTAGTAACCATCCTTCACGCTGGATTTGATTTTATATGTCCTTTAACATGAAACTCGGATAAAGGTTTGGAGAGGGGGAGAATTTGCCTCAGCCTTTGCAAAAATTACTTTTTATTTAATTACTACACTCATTGCTCTTTCTTTTCTCCACAGCCTCTAACTTTGCATCTAAATTTGTTATGTGCATATTATTTTGCATTTCTATAGTCTCTTTTATTATGCTTTTTTGCTTTCTTTATTATGCTACCCACATTAAAAAACATTAACAATTCAAAACTTTAGTCAAACCAAACAGCATCACATTTGCATTCCATGCATCACACTGAGTTTTGGAGCAATCCCTCAGTTTTCAAAGTGCAGTAAAATAGGTTTCTGACAAAGGGGTGGTTACAGAATCTGTTTTTCTGATAGTGGTAGGACTCTGTATTCCAGCCACATAGCTGCAGTGCACTTGAGAATACTGCATATGAACACAGCTTTAATAAACACTTTATCTTCAGTGGGTCTCATAGTTCAGCTGTGGTGCTTTTTAATGTTGTTCATATTCAGGTTAATGGGCACAGCAAAAAGGTTGTTTGCCCTTATGAATAACGATATTTCAAACAGTAATTTGAGTTGAGAGTTTTCCATCATTTGCACTCAGAGTCATGGGTCTTTGAGCACTTTCCATGTTTCTATAATTTCTTTTGCTGGTAGATTATTGATTCCTAAAGATAACATGACTTGGAAGATCAGTAAAGGTTAGCTAGTAAAACAAACATACATCATTTAAAACGCTTCTGTGCATCTGGGAGTTTAACAATACCTATTAGTATTACTTAGGAGTTTCAGGAAACAAGTAGTTTTAGAATGATTTTTAAATGAGAGTTTTTGCTTGTAAAACCAATTTTTGAATACCAGCTACCTTTTCATGTGAAAACTTGAAAGACAACTTGGACATGAAGTAACAGCACATATATCTGTTCAAAGTTAAATACCAAAAGTAGTGTTTTACACCAACATGGTCTGGGGTCTTCAATATGAACTCTCTCTAATGCTTGAATTGAGTGAAAAAAGAATATTAAATCCTTGGTATCTGCCCTGTTTCAGTCACTGCGCAAGCCAAAGAACTACGACTCTGGCTCCACTGGTAATGATGATTCTTGCCATGGATGCCAACAACGGGTCACAAACATCCTTTTGCCACAGTGGCATTTCCATCCCTGTACCAAACATGCTTCTTGCCCATATGGGCCAGGATAGTGAGGCCAATCTCCTGTGTTAGCCAGAGAGCCTCCAGCTCCTTGAAGCAGCAGCAGGCTGTAGCAGGTCACTCAGGGAAGGAGGCTGTAGGATTTTAGAAGCGCAGAAAGGTGGGTAAGCAATGCCAAAGAGCCCCATGTGTAAAACCCACTCTCTTTACAAACATTAAAACATTCAGTGCTTTACTATTAATGGCTCATTTGTACTGTCTATCAACCTATAGTCACCTTTGCAGGGCTATAATGGCAGAGATAATTAGTGCAGGTTTATCAATTTGATTTTGGTTAACTTTATGACCTCTTTACTTTATGATCTCTGTGGGAGCTTGTATCTTGCTTGCTGGCCAACCAAAAAATGCATTTATTCTGGGCTAAACAATAGCACTGTTTAATTAAGAGGTGTCACACTATTTATTGTATATCACATGCTGTACCTTTGATGAGGGGCTATAAACACAGAAGGTTTGTCAGATTGAGTTTCTCTGTTGTAATTTCCTACCAGAGAAAATGTGACACAAGGCAGAGATCCAATTTACCATTTCTATTTAGCATTTATATTGACAGCATTAACGATTTTATCATCATCTTTGGCTTGCCTCTAAATGGAAGACACATATTGCCTGCTGAGGTAGTAATTCTTTCTCTAACGTATATGTGTGTGTGTATGCAGGCTCTTATATAGACTCACACACACATATATATTTCCTCACTCACTTTTCCATGGGGAAATGATACTTTTATATTAAATCCATATTCAGAAAGAAAGGATATGTTTTGGGAAAAGTAATTAGGAAGAGTAATAAGAGTGATCTTAGACAATGTTTCTAAGCAGGGATAAAGATGAAAGAGTCCTTTGCACATTTACCATGGCAAAGGGTTCAGGAAGGCCCAAGCTGATGAACTCACAGCATGTTGGTGGAACTAATTTTATTTCTGAAGTTCTCCCATGCGAATGCTATAGAGAATATATGCTGCACATTTGTCAAAGTTGCCATGTAAGAAATTTCAATTTCCTTCTCTGAAAATAATTGATCAAAGGATCATGAAGTTCAAAAGACTAGGGAAATGAATAAATATTATATAGAGATATAATGTATTGTAATCATATGGTACATGCTATTTTATTAGAAATCTAGAGACCCCTGTTACAATTCTTGAACCTCTTAATGGAGCCAGGGAGATGTATTTTTTAGTTTCAGCATGCGGAAATAGAGCTGAACTCCTTCCCTGGTAATCTAACCATCTTTATAATTTTGTTAGAGGTCAGTAGGTTTAATTTACTGCTAAAATAATGTGAAGTGGATGATATTTTACCTCCTGTTTCATGCATATTTTATACTGTGAATAACTTCTGTTGGAATCTTCAGTAAGTAAGAAGAAAAAAGAGCCTTACTTTGTTTTAGGAAGTATCTTCTTGTGTTTGACACATAGACTCAGGCAAGGGAAGAAAGAAAGATAAGCCTCAGAGGGTATGTTACACATCAATCTGCTTTTGATGGCTTGACACAGTGGTGCTAGGTAGTGTACCCAAGCACTACAGACATGTGGTTTAGCTAGGAACCCTTTTATGGCCTAATATGTGATGTAACACACAGCTGCCATCTCCTTCTAAAAGTAGCAGAAGTACCAGGCTTAGGGGTTGGGTGTTCATCTATGTGGGTTTTGTTTGTTTTGTTTTCAATGGAAGAAAGCCACTTGGAAGGAATCTTTGTCTGCACAAACTGTTTTCCCACACTGAAAAATTGGGAACTTCCTAACTTAGCCCTTCCTGGGGCCCCAGGCTGTGCTCACAAGGGTTTGGGATTGTGGCTGTCTGGCTACAATATTGAAAAAAGTAAAGTTTCAGATCATATCTTTCCTACTATTATGGTTTGTCCTTTACTATGGGGTTGAGGTGCCATTTTCCCTTAATCAGAGCACTTAGGTAATCTTTCTACTCTACCCAACAACATTTGCCTGAAAGAATTGCCTAACAGAGCCAGCTTGGACCTTGGGAGCTTGTGACCTTGCCTCCTTATCCCAGGCCAAGCCAGACATCTCAGCATTCTGAGAGTGCAGAAATTAGAGAAAAATGGCAAACTGCAATTCCCAGCTATGTACTTAGGGCTAGGTGAATATGGCCACTCATCTCCAGAGCCCTGTGAGTGCATAAGTGAGATGATTTTGTGTTGTTTTTTATCTGTAGGGAGGTGGCACTAGAGGAACATAAGACAACTGGACTTAATGGCAATCTGACCAGAAATAAAAATATTTTACTTGAAATATTTGCTTCCGGTTGCTCCACTGGTCAAAAAAATCAGGGTTCACCACAGATATAATATAGAAGCGAACTTCCAATTTGCTTAATACCAGTAAATTTCTGTATGAATATCTCAGGAGGAGAGTGTTTTACACAGCACTAGAACACTAATCTGATGTTCCTGCATTTTCCAGTTAGCTTATTGTAGGACACTTCCTTAATTTCCTTTATATGAATTCACTGGAAATAAACATTGAAGTAAAGCATTTCTGGCTTTTTGAACA
Source organism: Pitta sordida (assembly GCA_013390025.1). Classification (NCBI taxonomy): domain Eukaryota; kingdom Metazoa; phylum Chordata; class Aves; order Passeriformes; family Pittidae; genus Pitta; species Pitta sordida. The sequence goes on from WEKX01001531.1 coordinate 307,304, forward strand.
TTTTCTTTTTTTTTAATTGGTCTTTCAAACTCCAAGTCTACTTGGGAAAGCTACCAAAAGTAAATCCCTTGTAATATAGGCCAGCATCCTAGTCTGCAGAGTTGTAGGATGCAGATGTGTTCTGAGTAAAAGTGCTTATTTGATGGTTACCATTTCAACTTAAATATTTAACAGGAACAAATTAGCCTGGGTTAAGAACATTCTTATGAGAAGAAATCACAGAAAAATACTTTCTTATACAAAACTACTTTTCATACAGCTTATAAAAGTTATTATATTACATCTCATTCATCTGGCAACCATATGGCATCAACAACATGTTAAAAGGCATCAGAGAGGTTTCACAAATTTGCAAATTACTGCAAGTGACAGGGACCCTTGTAGGCTACACAAATAGGCTAGTGTTAGTACAGACACTTTTCTGGTCATAAAACTGTTCTCTATATTTTCTACCAGTGTACTACAGTTATGTAAATGAGAGCAGAGGATTTACCTTGTCTTAAAGATGGGAATATAGCATTAATTTAAAAATGTGAGTGAGGATGTTTTCTTTTCAGAAACAGCACAATTTCACTAAGTTCTGTAACCATGGACTGGGATCAGATTTCTACCAGATTTCAGTTCCTAGCAGGATTTGAAAAATTACAACAAAATAAAAAGCTATAAAATTAGTATTTTCAGCCTTATTTTTCCTTATTTTTTTTTACCTTCTAGTCACTTTTATCAATGAAAAAACCCAACACACTTAAAATACAATTTAAGGGAATAAGCATCACTAATGTTGGTATTGGGTGGGAGATTTATACAGAAATAATACATTTCAGATGATGAATGAAATAAAACCACATGAAGCTGATACAACCGAAGTTATATTATTTTTGTAATGTAAATGATTGAAATTTCACATTGTATAATTATAGAGAAATCCTACTCCTTAAACTATGGTTAATTTATTACTGTAAGAACAATATTGACAACCTTAGAGGACATGTAAAATATATGAAAAAGTTATAGCAGCAGCACTAGTGAATTCTGTTGTCTGTCATCTAAAAAAGACAGACAAAACTGCACTGTTTTCTGCCTACCCCACCAGGACTGTGACATAAATGTGATCATTTTGGGCATTTACTACTGAAACTAACCATATGGAATAAACTTTTAGCGATATTGTAATTATGGATGTTATGGGAACCTGAATATATTCTTCATCTGGAAGGGCTCTCAGTTGTGTTGTGAATAGGAACATGTGATACATTCATAACATCACCTTCCCTTTCTTTGGAGTATCACATCTAAATTGTCCTGAGGAAAAAAATTCAGTGCAAACTGTGTCTGGATTATAAATTGAGGACAGAAAATGCCTACCTCTGTAGAGAGGTTCTGGTTAATTTATAGAGTTTCCAGTGCTCTAATTTGAAATGCAGAACCCAGGATAGCTCACAGACCTCCGACTCTTCTGATCACAGAAATGTCTCACAGGACTACAGCCCACAGAGTATCCATGGCATGACCTCTTGCTGGGCATCTCCAGCTCTGTCACTGTTCAAGTAAAACTCAGAAAGCTTAATGTAAGTTACTCCAGTCCAGATACGAGAAAAAATCAAACTCCCATTTATAAACTATTGACTGCTAAAGATGATTTATGAGATTTGAAATCTTATAATTAGCAGTGTTATCTATAATGCAACCTTCATGTACTTTTCTAGTCACTTCTCCTGATACAGCTTCCACCTATCAAGGGATAAGAAGTTCCTGAATGGGAACCAGGGAAACTACAAAGAACACTTCAGGAATCCACATGCCTGAGGAGAATGAAAGCTCGTGATGGCCCTGCAAAGACGAGGCTCTTGTGTTATGTGATTACAGAGCATCAGTGGGACAGCCTCCCAGTGAAAGCTGTTTCTGGAAGGTCTTGCCACGCAAAAAGTGTGATATGCATTATTTCTGTGAACTAAAAAAATGGATTATAGCAATTTGTCTTTAACAAAGAAGGCATAGTTCTAGAAAACACCAACAAACTCAACTGTGGATGCTTCACATGGTCTTGTTCCTACATGCAGAAGTTAAGACAGATTAAAAAAAGTGAAGGCAGGAGGAGATGAAGGAAGGAAGAAAGGACAATGGGACTATTCCTATATACAAATCAAACGCCCAGAAATCTGGAGCTATCAGAGTTTAGTTTGGAGAGGGGTAAATTTATAGTGTGAAAAAAAAGGTATGTGACAAATGAATTAAGGGTTTTTTTAAACAACTAGTAATTGATTCATACATTCTAAGTACCTCTCAGTAACTAAGGGGACTATATAGGAGTTGTGCGTGAGAATTAATGACAATTCTATGTTATACACTAAGTGTATATGACCCCTTAGAATAGAATTTATTGAAACAGAGAAACTAATTCATGAAGGAAAAGGTAACCAGTGCATTTTGCTTCTTTGCCTGCTCTGTAATCAGGCAGCAATTTTCTAGAATGTTTTCATTACCAAAAATTGCTCAATTAATTCTATCAACATTGCAGACAAAGTGTGAATTACTTTCTTCAAATATTCACTCTTGAAAGAATATTGATTAGTTCACTTCAGTTAGATAAGTAAATAGCAGTGTTTCTGGGCTCCATCAGGCTGATACTTCAGGACCTCTGGCTCAAATACTTGTTTATGAATCCAGAAATGTGGATCATGAATACTCCAGCACGCAAGTTTGGCATTTGCTTTGCACAAATATACATTATGCTCCCAGTCACTTTGATTTTCAAAATGGCACGATTTTGTTGGACCTCTGGCAAGAATCAAAGGCAGAGTAGTGAGCTTACAACACTTGACATTTTACCTCCTGGAATCAAAATGACAAAGTTTTCCTTTATAACTTTTTCCCCCTTTTTCAAGATGGAACTTCAGAGCCACTGAAAACCTCTGTAGGATTTAGATCCTCAGGAAGAAGCAAAAAGTAGTCCCAGGCTTCATTTTAATCTTCACCTTTTAGTCATTTCTTATAGATCCAATGTTGTGCTTGTCCCAGTGGTGGGATGTCTGCAAGCAACCCAGTGCTTGGGGAGTGTGGTGTAGTGAGCAGGATACCAGTGGGCCCTCACAATGTCATTTAGTAAAAAGAGCCGGAAAAATTAAATTCATTTCATAACCCCATATTTTTCTTCTATTGCTCACAACCATAATCTTTTACTTCACTGAATTGGTATGCAGAAAAAAATCAGGAGGGGAAGATACAGATATTAATGAGGTAATGGAAGAAATTACATAACAATAATTCTAAGAAAACTGATTTACAAAAGGTATGACTTTTGCTAGGGCTTAAGTCTGTACTAGCCATGTTTTCAAGCTCAATTCAAGTACAATCTATGTACTAGCACTTTACCAACCTCCACTCAACCAAAAAGAAAATACAGCACTCAAAAATAGGTTATCAGGTAATAAGGCCGCTCCAAAGTCTAGAAGACTGCCAATCTTCAAATCTGATGTTTGCAAACCAGATCTATTTAAGTTGTGAAAACTATTTCAGTAACAGATTAGATAACAACAATGTTTACCAAGAAACAAAATGGGAAATATAGAATGAGGGAAACAATGACATTTTCATGTCATTTTCACTGGAGTCTCTGCTGAAAAAGCTTTGAGATTTTTAGATGGAAAAACTGGTGTGCATCAGTCTTTAGTACTGCTACATCTGCTCAAATCTGATAATTTGGTACCTTGTCTTTGTACACTAAATAAATAAGCATTTAAATCATTATGGGAGAGAATAAATCCTGTTGTTGACCTTATCTGTAAATAGGAAAATTTTATCCTGAGAGCCTTACCTATGGGAATTGCAGCCTCATCTCCGAATGTAAACCACAGTTGGCTTCCACAGGACTTGAGCACACAGGTAGGTGTTCTGGTAAACTGAGACTTGTCACATTGGTAGCAGAGGAAGTGTCAAAATATCCTAAAAAATATTGCAGTACACGATTATTTTTCAGCTAGAAACAAAGTGTAGGATTTTCCTGTAAGAAAGACTTCAGAAGAAATGCTACTCTTCATTTTACGGGGCAAAGATCTTTTGCACATACCCCAAGATGCCTCTCAAACCAGGCTTGCAGTGTTGTACTATATTCAATAACAAAAGCAGGTACATTCAAAATATGAAACAAATATAGTTACCAACTGAGGTAATTCTCCACTAGGTCATATGATTTCTCGTGATCATATCAGCCCTTCAGAGAAATCCTGGTAATTCAGTTACCTGACAAAACCTACCTAGGAGTTCCCAAGCACTCTTGTGACAGCTGTCTGTCTTTCTACATCTCTAAGCACCACACTACAGATTCTTTTGCACAATACACAAAGAACCTGGAGGAGGGCTTTTTTTGAGGGATGGAGGGGAAGAGAGAGGTGTTGGTATTTTTAAGGGCACAGTAGCATACACCTACCAGAGTCCCATTCCTTTTCTAAGTACATGGGATACTGTATTGTCCCAGACAATATAACATGGGATACTGTATTGTCCCAGACTCCTACTCTTTTCTCATGCACAAAACATTCCAGACCAATCCAGCTCTTAAAGTACTCCTATTAAGGAAATTACATCTACATAATTAATTTAAAAATCTACTGTGTTCCAGGCTCATCACCTTGGTAAATGGCTATTTCTTGCTATTTTTAGATACAGAAACCCCAAAAATAATTTTAGAAACATCAGTACAGAAAACACTTTCTATCAATGGAACTCTGGATCAAAGTGGGCTTTTATATTTCCCTCCAGACACAAGTTATTTTCTGAGCTGCTGCCAGGTGCATATGAGGAAGTGGAATATTGAAGGGGACCAAGAAGCCAACATACTCATTTCTTATGCCAATACTTGAGGTGTTGTTTGACAAATAAACTGTTGAGAACACAACCTTAAACAACAGACAGGTGAATGCTAGTTGTTTTCCAACAGTGACAGGTGCAAGGAGTCTTGAGGAAAGTATTCATTACGGGCAAGGCTCACATTAGGTACTTAAAAATTGTAGCTTAATTTAGGTCATTTATCATTCTCTTCAAAGGCTCTTTTGTACAATTGAATTCTGAAGTGCTTTGTTTGCTAGTACATCATTATAGATGCTGTAGTATCACTCCAAGCAGATGTTTCACAGACAGAGGGTGCCCAGCTCATTTTTAGAAGTGCAGTAACTGTGAGTCCCTCCCTGGCACTTCTGCTCATGGATGTGGATTTGGCTGTGCAGATGCCACCATGCTCAGCCACACACAGGATGTCTGCATGAATAAAGTACCAGCAGTGGCAGACCTGAAACTGATTCCACTTTAACAAAAGCAGAGCTACAACCCCTGAATTTTTATCTGTCATTTTACTGTTTAAACAAGTGGATAATAAATCAGGTTAGATAATTATTGAACAATCTCAGCTCTCTGCTGTAGGCTAAAAATAAGAGGCAAATGGGACTCCTTGACTTTGTAATGTTAGAATTTTTCCCTGCATTATATTTGTGTGAAGTGCAGACTCATCTCACAAACTAACCAATAATTTCTCTGAGACAGAAACCCTCCTCACCTGCATATGGCTCTTCTGCCTACATGGTTGAGTGCTATTACACCCCCTGCAAACAGGGATATGGTGGTGAGGGAATGAAGAGAAGTCACTAAAGAAGTTACATTACCCTTACAGTGACCAAAAAAATTTTGTAAGAGTTAGTCTATTTCACATAATGCTTGAGCAGCGCCAAAAATTCTTTGGCAAAAGAACCTGTCTGAGAAGAACGTGTCTGTAATTTTGTGTCGAGGGAGAGGGTTGGTTTGCTTATGAGATGTAGAAGGCTACAGGAAAAATACATCCTTAAAATGAGGAAATGCAATGCAGGTCAAATGGCTCTTGTAAAATGAGTCATTAATGGGAATCCTAGACTATGAGGTACTTAAAATTAGTAAAGTGTAAAATTAGCTCAAAACTGGCAGAACAGCTCCATCTTGCACGACATCTATTTAGTTCCAATAAGTACTAGTACAGAGACATTTAACAGATATTACAGTTCTCTATTTAGAAGGAGCTGGGATGACATAATCATATCCTTTGAAGGCAATGAAGTAGTTTCCAGTCCATTAGTAACTGAGAACAGTATCATTAGACAATATCCACTAGGGAATTAGGCATTAAAAAAAGTTAAACTCCGTGAATGATGGTAACTTTTACACAGAATCCTAGAAGGTTTGAAGAGATATCTGGCTTGCTATTACTTCTAAAAATTGCAAAGCCAGATATATTTCAAAGGAAAAGAGTGAGTTCTTATAACCTGCTCATAAGAAGGGCTCACAAGATAATTCAGACAATAAGGCAGACAAATTGATTTGAGGAAAAAAAAAAAAAGAAAAATGTAGTAGGGATTTGAAAGTCATTTTTTTAATAGAATCACAGAATCACAGAATTTATAAGGTTGGAAAAGACTATAGAGA
>WEKX01001531.1:314312-338495 GCA_013390025.1 Pitta sordida
AGTAAAGAAGAATAACTTCTCTAGTACTAGTGGCCACACTGTTCCTGATACAGGCCAGGATGCCATTGGCTTTCTTAGCCACCTGTGCACACTGTTGGCTCATATTTAGTTTCCTCTCTACCAACACTCCCAAATGCCTACTCTGCTAGACCTCTCTCCAGCCACTCAGCACCCAGTCTACATCAATACGTGGAGTTATGTCGTGGTTTGACCCTGACTGGATGCCAGAGATTCACCCACACCCTCTCCTGGAGGAAAAACCTGGAAAATAGAACTGGTCACAGGCAAAAGCAAGGCAAACTACCAGTGAAGAATATAAANTACAGGTCCTGCTCCAGCACTCTGCATCTTGCTACTAAGTTGGTTTTTTCTTCTCTCCCAAATATGTTTATTCACAGAGGCATGCCTGTCTCTATAACCTTGAATCACTGGCAGTGACTAAGGCCCAGGCGAGAGCTGAGCTGTTAACTCCCTCGCTGCCAGAGGAGCAAAAAACCTAAACCAGGACAGGTTATTCTGTCCAAAATTAAGAACCCAGCACTTGGACTGGTTAAACCTCATACCATTAGAATCTGCCCATTTATCTAGCCTATCAAGGTCCCTCTGAAAGGCCCTTCTACCCTCTGGCAGTTCAACATTTGCTGCCAACTTGGTATCATCTGCAAACTTGCTAATGGTGGACTCAACTCCCTTGTCCAGTTCATCAGTAAAGATATTAAGTACGACTGGGCCTAATATCAATCCACGAGGGACACCGCCAGTGATCAGCTGCCAGCTGGTATAATATAATCCTATGAATATAGTCCTATGAATATAATCCTATGAAAGACAAGTAGTGACTAATAATCACAGGTAACAAGTTGACAAAATAAAATTAGCTTATATGGTAAAATTAGGCTTTTGTGACATTTTTTACCTTGTTCTACAGACCTCTCAATTAGTAGCACATAGGAACAAAGCAAATGTTAAACACATTCTGACTTTTCTACTTTTCAACTCCTAAAAGGAAGGTAAAAAATTAATCAGTTATGAACAGTTTGTTTTATTAGGAATTTTTAAGTATTGCTTCTAGGTAACTGTTTATTGAAGTCTTATCAATGGACAGGCTTAAATTTGACCAGGGCTGCCAACGTTGTAGTTGATATAACAAGTGATGATTTTGATTCTTGATAAAATCCTTCAACAATTAAAATGTTTAAACTATGTTGACATCTTAGGATAAAACCTGAGATCTAAAAAATTAGTGGAGAGCATTTGGCCATATCATATAGGAAGATACTTATAGATGTCGGCCTACTTATCTCTGTAAAATCTTAAAAGGTCTTGGGTAGAGAAACTTAACAGTAAGGATTATTTAATCCTCTTGCCAAAGGCACAAGAGAGACAACAGCTGGCAGTTAAATCAGTTAAAACAAATGACAACAACTCAAAAGCACATCAAGTAAACAACCAGAATACACCACTGAGTAACATGGTGCAATAGCAAAGTTAAAAGTTTATACGTTTCTAGAAATTGTGTATTATGCCAACACAGGTCAACTCACAGTTAACTGTGTTAAATGTAATGGCCTGTAGAAAACAGGAGTTCTATCAAATTGATGTAACAGTCTCTTTTGGATTAAAACTCTGGGAATTTAAATCTGGGCCTGAAAAATTTTAGGAAGAAAAGAACGCGCTCTACAACTACTTAAAATAAACCCACCTAATGTCCTCACCACTGTTGCATGCTATAATCTGCCACTTGAAATTATTGCCATCTCTGGAGTCCAGTTTGTTAAATAAGTGGGAAGAAATGCTGGCTTTTTGCCTAGAAAGCCTCAGCTCTTCACAACAGCATCTCAGGCAATAATGCTTTTAGTTGCCATAAACTTTAACTGCAGCTCGTCCTTTAACCCCACTTTCCAGAGTTAAGTAGGGATGACGTTGATATCCAGCAGAAAATTTGAATTTCCTGTCGGTATGGTCTCTTGCACTAGCTGTCAGTTGTGGGTGAGGCTAAGAATTTATCCTCATCCCTATGAAGTCCTAAAACAATCATGAAAATAATTTCCTCTGCTTTCTAAACCCTCAAGGAACAGTTTCTGGAAAAACGCTTCCATATGGCAGTAGGTACAGGAGAGGACTCATTTGGCCAGAGTCTCCTTTTCTCTCACAGAGTGCATAAAGGTCCAAGATGATTATTGCTAGGCCTTGATGATTAAGGTATACCATGGCAGTGCTTTTCTTCTTTCTGTTTAGATACTCCCACTTCAGGAAGTTCCCCAATAATGACCAGAATAATATATATCATTCATTAAGATTGAAGATTTTCAATTCTTTTTCACTGATTACTCATTAAAAAATGAAAAGCGGATATTAAATAGAGGAAATGTTCATTCTTCAGAAACGTGCTCTCATTCTCATTTATCTGCAGCAGTAGAGAAGGAATGTAACAATGTAATGTAACCTCAGGTAATTTAGTGCTGTGGAGATAGAGAGCTTTTGACCTGTCCATGTGAGTGGGAGTTACTGGTCACCCTATACAATTATAATGTTTCATCCACTGTTCATCACAATGAAGCATATTTTTAAGCTACATACAATCTATGAAAGAAATTGGACTAAGTCATACCACACTGTGAAATGAGATTTTATAGAATTGAAATCACATTAAAATTTGGATTTTTCCCCCTTTTTTTTTTAGATAAAGAGACATGGTCTAGATTTCAAAAAACTACTTACTTCACCTTGAACAATAAAAGCCTTTGAACACTTGTATCAGTCTGATAATTTCAAACTGAAAATTGGTGAAGAGGCTTTTCATTCAAAGCCTTGTATGTAGTGTGAATCCACTTGTGAATGATGGAGAAAATGATGAGATTTCCCTTTCTCATTTACCTGATCTCCAAATTCTATTTATTTCCCAGCAGGGGTAAAACCCTAGCCCCTGCATCAGTTATTTGTCATTCTGACATCAATCTTCCTGGGGCCAGCATGCTGTTCAGCACTTCATCGGGTGTTTTTAAGCACCAAAAGTGAATATACCCAGACAGGTGAGAAAAAAAGACAGATTTTTGAACAGGCCAACGGGTGACTTTGTCTCAGCTGGACTTCAGCATAGCAGCAGGAGGTGGCCTGGGACAGCTCTGGAAGGCTCAGCATGGACTAGTGAGATTAACCACATTTTAGAGGCCTCCAAACAGAGCAAGGGGCCTCGAAAAGGACATTGGGAATCATTCCTTCCCACAGCACTCTTTAATGGCCTCCAACTCTGAGCTCTTAGTTGACTAGAAAAGTGGAAAAGAAAAAGAGAGGGGCATGGGGGAGCTGGGAAAAAATAAAAGAAAAAACAAAATATCAATTTGTGCATCCTACAGGGGCTAGAAAAGGAGAAAAGGGTGTGATCTAGAAGAATCATTGGAGGAGAATCCCCGTGGTTCCCTCTCTGTCTCTTACCTTGAAGAAATGGATTTGCACTCTCTTTATAGCATTTGATTGGTCTGTCTCAGTGGAAAAGGGACTAAAGCTGTCTATCTCTCCTCTGTAACTTAAATAGTTAATATTTAAGTTACTAATAATATAAGTTAATAATAAAATAGTAAATAAAAGTTAATAAAATACAGGATGACCATGTAATTAAGGCTAAAAAATTAGTGGATATATAACACAAACAAAAGAAATAAGATTTATGTGCAGTGTTTATACAGTTTTCCATTTTAAACTCTGCTTTTCAGTTGTTTTAAACTTTACCTTCAGTAACTGCAAAATAACTTTCTCTTTCCTTCTGTCCCTGGTAACTTGGAATACAGTATCATAGAATCAGAGAATAGTTAGGGGTGGAAATCACTCAGGACGCCATCTAGACCAAGCCCCGTGCCAAGGCCAGGTCACTTGGAGCAGGTTACACAGGAACTCATCCAAGTGAGCTTGGAATGTCTCCAGAGAGGCTCTATGACCTCCCTGGTCAGCCTGCTCCAGGGCTCTGCCGCCCTCAGTGTAAGGAAGTTTTTCATCATGTTGAGGAGGAATTTGTTGTATTTCAGGTTATGGGCATTGCTCCTTGTCCTATTGCTGGGCACCACTGAAATTAGTCTGGCACCAGCCCCTTGGCACCTTCTTTTGAGATATTTATCTGCATTAATGAGATCCTGTCTCAATCTTCTCTTCTCTAAACTGCTTATCTCTCACAGTCTCTCCTCACAAGAGAGGTGTTCTGGATCCCTAATTATTTTTGTGTCCCTCTGCTAGACCCTCTCCAGTAGCTCATTGTCTTTCTATTTTGATATTTTGATTTAGAATTTACATGGCAGAACTATTACATGGGCATTGTGCCAAGTTATACACAGACAGAAAAGGCCTAGATGGCACATGCTATGACAAGATATCCTCTGATATGGGGATTCTGAATGATATGTGAAAAAATTCAAAATAAATGGGGCCAGATTCCATTTGAAGTTTTTAGCAAGGCTGAAGGAAGAATGCTAGTTTCAGTATTTCTAGGTTTATTGCAGAATTTGGAGCTGTAATTAATTAAAGTTAGCAACTTTTATTTCCTTTAGTAAAGCAGAATACATTTAAATGGAATCACTGGGGAGAGGTAGAAACAAGATTATAATAAAATGATAATTTTTGCCTGAAAGGTTCTTCCAGCAACTTACATTGTCCTGATCAGTAAGAGGTGACTCATACAATTTGGCTAGTGGAGTCAAAAGTAAAATCACAAGCACATCTGGCTGATATTTAAATGTCAGCAGTGCATGCAGTATAACTGTGATCCCAGAGAACCAAAACAAGCTCAGGTACCTAATGCAATACCAAGGACTTGATGTTCACGCACAGTTTGAAAGAAGCAAGGGGAAGAATTAAATCCATGGCCTGAGAGCACTGCTGGGCTACATTCTTCCTCAGACTGGTGATTATATCAACAAACAATTATCTGCTACTGCAAACTGGTTTTGGATGGAATAGGAACAATATAACACAGAATTTTTACGTTCAAGAATAGAGGCACTGCAGATATATTTAAAGATTTTTGTCTTCTCATTATATACCCATGGTCCTTTCTAATCCATGGATTAGAGTAGACCATTCATTTATTCTGTTGAACAGGAGGTAAACTTGTATATTTAATACAATAAAAAGTATGTCAAGAGTTTAATTTTCTCAGTCCTGACAGGTTAAGGGAGTTTTTTTCTGATGGTTTACTATCTACCCTGCTGAGGCTAAACTAACAATCAATTCCTTCTGCAACATTCAAAGCCTGTCAATTTATTTTTGGACAAGACTAATCTTCGTGAGATCACATAACTGAAGTTCAGCAATATCTATTTACTGGTACCAGGTTCTGTCTTTCCTCCTTTTACTCTTAAGCCCAGAAGAATAAACTGTAATATAGTAAAAAAATGGGGAAGTGAAATCACTTACAGAACTTCAGAAAGTAGGGACATAATAGTTGTTTCCATCAAATCTAGGGACAACAAAACACTGTAGAGCGTTGTAAAACTTATCTATTGAGCAAATTGGCATGAGGCAACCTGGGAAATTCAGGAGGTGAAAGAAGTGAAAGGATGCCAGAAATCCCACAGGTACTGGTCTTGCTAAAATATTTAACAGAAGGAAAATTTATGTTCAAGAGTCATTATGGGGCCAAAATTTAGGTTCACACTTCAAAAAATGCAGTAGGACAAAGCTATGTGACCAGTAGAATAATCTCAGGCTAATTCACTTGTTCCAGTCCATCGTTTCCTGTCATTCCACATACAGAAAATTTGCTTAGGGGAAAAAAATGGGAGATCACCTAAGGGACAATGAGATCATTGAAGCAGTTGAGACTGGCAATCAAATAAATTAAATTTAAATATACCAAATGGGAAAAAAAATGATGGCTTATACACCAGATCTTCTTGAGTAGCCCATAGCAAAGATCAACTCTCACTGTCAATTAAAGGTAAGAGGATTAAAATAGGTAAGTAACCCCAGTATAGATATTCCAAAACTTTCTACAAGGCTGGAAGTAATTGTTGGTTTTACCAAAATAACCAAACTTCATGCAACAAAGATGGACTAGATAGAAAAATTATCTAAGATTTCTAATTTACTCCTAATGCATATTGTAATGAAAGGAAAAGCAGGCTAACATTTCAGATAAAGGTTGTCCAATATGTTAGACACAGATAAATCTAACGCAGTTTTTTAGAGGCTTGGGTGCAAAGGAGAGCCATCAGAAAGTTTCAGAAACCTGTTTTCAAACCTGTGTTTCCAAATAGGTCCACTATTTCAAACAACTTGCTTATTCCAGAAAATTTTACATTTTAAGATTTTTTTTACATACCCAGTTGATAGTCAAACAGTTCTGTTTGGGATAAAACAGATTTTCCTAAGTCTGAAGTTTCGAAACATTCTATAGTGCAGATGTTTAAATAACTTGCAGAAATATTTCAGCTTTACATTACTACTTCCTCTAGTATTAGATACCTCGAGACATTTTTCAGTAAAGAATATTTTGGTCAACATTTTCCAGAATAGGCTTTATACATTTAAAAATACAAAACTATTTACTGTAATTCTCTATATAGAATTATTTTTATCTCACCTTCACACTTTTTCATTGAGACCCTCTTATCAATCTCTTTTCAACACACACAAAAAAATATTCCATGGTTTCTAAAACAGCCCCCAAAAGTGTTTAAAAATAAGCCTATTGAGGTATGGTGTAACATATTAACATGATGTTTCTGACTCTTACTCTTTTGAATTCTAGAAGGCAGAAACAGTCCACTATTGAGTCTGAAAATATGAAGAAAAATTAGTTGTTTTAATGTTCAGTGACTTCATAGCTCCACAGAAAAGATGATGACATGCCCAACCAAATCCTTAAAGTATAGCTGATTCAACTTGTCCAGTTTTCAAAATAAAAGATGCGCAGGACTTTATGTCTTCAGAGCATCCTAGTGAGAAAAGTTACTCCAGTTGTTTTGTTACAGAACCTAATGGATTATCCTCTACAATTCAGTTACTTCTATTAAATTTGGTTAGAGATTGAGGTGGATTCTGGTGTGATTTTTTGATGGCAAAAATACACTTCTTTTAGAATAATAATAATAATCATCATCATCATTTCCCCCAGTAATCCCAGCATCTCTAGATAGGTAGCACAGATATATTATTACAGAGATACTACAACGTATTTAGAAGTTTAAAAAACCCAACCAAACACACCCAAAGAACTGTGAAAATGCTACATGCTTCACAGAATCACAGAATTAGTACGGTTGGAAAAGACCATAAAGACAATCAAGTCACACACAGAATATTATGAGTTGCAAGGGACCCACAAGGATCATCTAGTCCAACTCACCATCTAACACCTGTACAGATCCAAAAGCACATCCCAGAGCGGTAAACACAAACCTAGTTCCCTCACAGTCTAGCAGGCCACTCCGGGCCAGAAGGGACCCAGGATCATCCAGCCCTACACCCCCCAGCTAGACCATGTCACTAAGCTCCTCATCGAGTCTTCTCTTAAACACCTCCAGGGACCAACCTATCACCTGTTACCTAAGCTATCATTCTTAGTTTTCAGCTATCACTCTTAGTTTTCTGGACACTAGGAATGAGAATCTGGGTCAGTAGACTGTTTACAAAACCTAAAATTAAGTAAATGTTCATTCCAAATACTAAATTTAGTAATCAATTTTTATATCCATTTTTGTTGGGTTTTTTTACCCCTAGAGTCCTAAGAAATATCTCTGTTATAACAGCAGTTTTACCTTATGTTCAGTTGCACACTTATTTTGCCATTAAAAAAACGAAACTTGAAAATTGTTTTTTTTACTACAGTAAACAAGAAACTCTAGTGATCACATACAAATCTCTGTGAATAAACCAACGAAAATTAAACAACCACCTAAGGCTCACATGCTTTTATCACTCTCAAGCCTCAAATAAGGAGGCAGCAAGAGAGAAGTGTTCTTATCTTCAACGTTTTTGTGTTTACTCACTGGGCATTTTTTTTTCAGGTTTTCACAATATACTTGAGGCTCACACATACTGGAATAGCTAATATCATGCTGGTTTCCTGTTCTGTTATCCTCCAACATCTTAAGTCAGCATTTCCTATGGAATGATGCAAGATATTTTTGGATTGGTCTCTGGAGTTTCTCTAATTTTGGCCAAAAGGACAATTTTTTTATAATAGTTTGTCCATACCTCCAATTTCCATTAAAAGCATGAGCTTTAATATGATCCTGTCAAAAAACTCTCAATCGACCTTATTCCTGAAACATGTTTATTTTCCCCTTGGTACACCTTTGCATCATGAGTTTTGGTGTTTTCCCATTTCTTCAACCTCTAGCAGTGAAAGTTCCCATAATTTTTTGTTAGCTCCCCTGCTGTTAACATGACTATAGGTGATGGAATCTTACCGCTCACAGGTTTTTTTGCTGTCTCCTGGTGATGACTCTCAGCACGGCTTCTGCATCACTTTTTTCTTCCCTTTAAAAGGGTCAAACTTTTCCACTCTGCTTCCTCTGTTGCTCTTGGACTAGTCAGTCTGACAAAAAACCATATAGTATGAAGTCTTTTCTTCTCTTTCCTCTCAGATTCATCTGAAGTTATTATCACTTCACCCCTCTTAACAAAGCTAAATACCTCCTTCCAGGGCAGACTATGTAATCTTCCATTCCTGCTTTAATTCTCATGCCTTAATAAATTATCTTCCTTTCTGCAATGGTCATGGTGTCCCAGTACACACTAAACCGCTACTCTCTCTGCATATTTTTAACTAAAGCATCTTTCAACAAGTTAAGGCACAAAGAAGTATAGATCACTTACTATGTTTGGTCAAGCTACGTATATTTAACATTTGTTCTCACAAACGTTTCTCCAACAACAGGATATGGTGCCTTCAACACCCAGTTTCTTTGAATTTGGAGTTTATCTTGGAAATTTGTTTAAATTAATAACCTTGAAAACTTTGCTTGACAAGAAGTGATATGTTGATTTTTCCCAGTCTCTGTACTCTATCTCTTAGTTTTTAGGAATCGGGATGCATTATTTTCAGGGCTATCAAATACATTACAATTTGAAAAACATTTCCTTTGCAAAAAAAGTTGTTGAAATATCACAAAGAAAGATTGCTTCACGTCTCCTGAAAAAATTGCTGATGTCTCATGGGTAGTTTTGGCAAAATCATCCACTTGGATTAATATCAAGTGCTTACTTCCTCCTTCCCTTCCTCCTTCCCCAACTGACTACTTAGTACTAGAGAGAGAAGGATAAGAAAATTCATGTTTTCTTGAGGGCTTTTCTGTTTCTGAAATTGTATCCTGCCATTGGAGACCAATAAAACTGTAAAATTTTGTGTAAATTGCTCTTGGGTTTGAAAATGACTGATTTTGCAAGCAAAGGATATAATTTTATGTGGTAAACAAGCATAATTCATTCTGGTCTCATAATACAATAATACAAGGCTTCAGAGACAAAATGCGGGGCAGGGGGGTGGGGGGAGAGGGAAGAAGAAACAGGAAAAGAAATCCAAGTGTCCAACAGTAATTACCAAAAAACCCAAAAGTCAACTAAATGTCCTACTACGTGTATAATGTGATACTCGTTAGCATTGCTGAGGCCACTTTGGGACTCACAGGCAGTGATTTGGTTACAGAGTCAAAGCTATGTGTAGTTATACACACACAATTTGGCTTGTTAAAGGCAAATGCTTTAGGAGTTCTGTGTCTGAGGATGAACCAGCTCCAAGAACCCTGACAGTTCCCTTAGAACTGCGCCTACCCCCAACTGTGATTGCAGAAAATCCCATAGCTCTGACTTCAAAAACATCACTGAAACCATATCCTTAAGCATCACACTCTCAAATGCATTGCAGCAGTAATTTTGTATTTAACCTCCCTGTATAGTTTCTGGCTTAGTTTTGAGGAAGAATAATAATTTGTTCTGCCTTCAGATATAACAATGAATAAATTCCAGATGAAATATTCAAATTTTCTGCTATTTTCCTGCTGATAATATTGTATATTAAATAATAATGCTTTCTGTGTAAGACATTTTTTTATGTAGTAACAGCTATCACTGTAGTTTACATGAGTTAAGATCAACTGTAGTTTGAACTATGAATTGTACAGAGATCAGAGTAATAAACTGAGTCATTATTTATCTCAGTAAGAATAAAATTTTTTGTCTCCTTTCTAAAGTGTTCATTTTCGAAAATGAACAGTCAGCAGTGAAAATGTCCTTCGCTTGCCAAAGAAATAAATTTTCATGTAGTACATAGGGGTTTGTAGTTTTTAATGTATTTGCAAAGAAGAAGTCACATTTGTCAAGCCATCCAAATTACTGTAGATCGGTAATTCAACGAGTGAATAAACAATTTTGTGGCTAGAAAGTCTTATTCTTCTTACAGGTCTCTTATCATTCTGTGAGCGATCACTCTCAGAAAGACCTTAAAGAGTGACCACTTTTTAAGGGATGTTTTTATTTTCTATTTTAAGAAGTTTTACTCTTTAGTAAACCTAGATATGAATTCCCAGGGATGAGCTAAGTGCTGTGAGGAAACAGAACATACACCTTTGTGTGTATCAGTTGCATTGTCGAATTCATCACTAGTCAAATTAATATTCAAATGACTCTGCTTAGCAGAATAATCAATTTCTTCTCTATAAATTCTTTGGTTTGCAGTCTCAGCAGCTGCACTGGTTTCTGTGGTTGCCTCCTTAATGGTTGGAACAAAATTTGTTCCTATTTTAAGTTTAAAATGTGTAGCTTTTCCTCTAGATTTTCCAGATTTCTCTTTTGTCCTTTTGCATCTCTATCTCAGTCGTATTCCTCCACTTTCATTCATCCCTTTGGAGTTAGTTAACTAATCTCAATTCTATTGAGCCATAAAATTACAAGTCAACAATACACTTGTCCACTAGACACACAAGAAAGTCTGTCACGAGTAAACCATTACTGTAAAGCAAACATACAAATGCCACCAAGTTTTTATCATGTGAATAACTTATCAGATGGGATGGAACTATAAAGACAATGAATAATATCACTAAGTGCAGAAGAGATCTTAATATTTAACAAAATGCAAAAAATAGAAATATTTTCTCTTTGGAAACTTGCCATCAACTTTCTGTAATTATCTGAGAGGGTATTCATTTTTGTGAGCACGAGGATTTCTCACATAGAGGTAGGGAAAGTTCTTCAGCTGGGGGAGAAAAGAGGTGGGAGAAAAATGCCTCAGGGCACATGGCAACCTGTCAACACATGAAATAACAGTGACACAAATCACACACATGGTCCACACTCCTCTCGGCACAGATACAACATTAGCAAGGCAAAGTTTGAATGGCTCTTCATGCCAGCAAGACTGCAAAAGTTAAACGGAACTAAACTCTCCTGATAAAGATAACCACGTTACAGTAGTCAGATTTCAGTTTTGCACCTGCTGTTTCCAGTCTCTGCTCCTGAGCTGCTGGCAGAGCTTTCCTGTAAGCAGGAAAAAATTCAAACCTTTCTCATTACTGTTCAAGGTATTTTGTCTTTCGTCTGTCCTTGCTCTTGTTTTTGTTTTGGAGAGTCTATTTTGCTGCATGCTCATTCTTCATACTCAAAATATTCTGCTTTGAACTTCTGCTGCCTTCACCCACTCCTGACTGTCCATCAAACACATCACCTGGCTTTTACTGATTTCTCCCTCAGGGGACACCAGTATTACATTTCTGTGTCAGGAAAAAGCCCTATTCTCCATTTATGTTTTTCTCTTAATTTGCTTACCTGAATTATTGGAAATAATTTATAAACCAAAACTTCAAAGTCCCTTTAGAAACAATAAATTTGGATTGTCGAAGAATTTTTATTTTTTACAGTTCCATTTTGTTTCCCCCAGATGAGGCACTCAAAACATTCAGACAAAAAACCAAACCAAACTAAAATGTCTCTGTTTCAGATATTTTTCCCACTGTCAACCTTCAATCTTATGAACAAATCTTTGGCATTTTTTGAACACAAAAATTTTCTAACCAAGTCCTCAATAGATACATAACCATAGTTTTTTGGACCCTATGAGTCAGAAAATAATTGTCATTTTACAGATGAGCAGATAAAAGGAGATGCATAGTCATAAGGTTCTAAAGGTGGTCTGCAGTTCTGACTTCTGAGTCCGTCTGGGCAAGCCACAAGTAAAAAATTTCATGTCTCCCAAAACATACAGGGAATTTCTAGTATGCATTAGTTATCAAAATAGAAATGTTAAAAAATAAAGCATTATGTAAGAGAATAGTAAGATCTCTTGAGAAATCTGACAAGGCTTATAAGAACATCAGCCAAAAATTCCAGCTCCCAGTTTCGGCACTTTAAGAACTTGACCACTCTTCTCCATGTCCACGACTTTTAGAGGTGCCTATGAGGTGAAATGAATCACATAATGCTTTCTCTTTTATTCGCTTGCTCAGGAAGATTATCATAAATTATCAAAGGAAACATCTAGTTCAATTTTCTCTACTGATCTGACGAAGTGAACATTAGAAAAGTCACCTCTCTTCAGAACCCATTTGAAAAGTGAAATAGGGTCACATGTAAAAATAATTAACAAAAAAAAATTAAAAAAACTCTAAAATCCAAGGCGAAGTTGTCATAAAAGTCAGTCAAGGAAATAGTAAATCATTAAAATGATCAAATAAAATGAGATGGAAGTATTTGGCTGAGATTGTTACTGCTTAATGTTTTCCCTCACTCCTGGTCAAAAGGGTTCCCGATACAGCATTTTCCGGAATTTTATTCAATTTATTCTGAAATGACATAATTAGCAGGAGTCATACAGAGAAGCCCTGTTTTCCCAGCAGTAATACCTGCACGTGACATGTTACCTTTAAGCCACAATGCTAGAACAAGTGGTCGGGCTCCCCTTATTTCTCAGGGCATTTTTCCTTATAACTAGTGCACCTTTTCTCTCCAAAAGCAGACCTGCTTACTTTGACAATTTATACATAGGTTGTGCTAGAACAAGCAGACTCCTTAAAGTGAACATCTCAGTTTCGTTAATTCACAACACATACTTCAGCCTTTGTAGAGCCACAATGTGAGCAACCAAATGTGAGAGTAACCACTACAACAATCCATAGGTGGAAGAAAATCCCCAAAATGCTTTCACTTTCTCAGGCAACAGATGCTTCCCTCTTCTACAACTGTATTTCTACCACTAAGTGGAAATATCCCTGGGACTGTTACATCTTTGACTTCCTAGGTCTTGGAGAATTTTTACAGGTACTTGAGAAGAAACTAAGGGTTGCTTTTGCAGCAGTTTTTTCTACAGTACTCATC
Organism: Pitta sordida; assembly: GCA_013390025.1. Taxonomy (NCBI): domain Eukaryota; kingdom Metazoa; phylum Chordata; class Aves; order Passeriformes; family Pittidae; genus Pitta; species Pitta sordida. The sequence goes on from WEKX01001531.1 coordinate 327,615, forward strand.
AATGAAAAGAAAATATGTGAAGAGTTGAATTTCCCTGGGGTCAAAGTGCTGCCTAACCACACACAACTATACCTTGGTATTGTGAGTGACAATAATCTCACAAGATCCACACAGAGACATTCAAGACTTAAAAAAATAGTCTCTTTTTATAATAGTACCACCATATTATTTTCATATCTGTTAAAAAAAGGTCACAGAGATATAGATACAGTTTAGTTTGTAAATAAACATGCCTGATTGAGACTTTCTTTGTGTTGTTTCTGTTGTTTCACCTTAAATGTAACCATTTAAAAATTACTACTTTGTTTTTGCTGCAGAATGAATCCAGTGACATAGCTTCCTTCCATATACCCTAAGTATTTCTGTGAGTCTGTGGAAATTGAAGGTCATCTTGGCTACTTCAACTCTTCTCTTTTGAAGAGAATGTTTAGCATTTAAAACAGAAAATGAGGAATTTTTTTGTTTTTAGAAGCGTCAAATGTGAATTTGTGACACGCGGGCTTGCAGCAGAATTCTCTGCTGAGTCCCACTGACATCCTTAAAACAAACTGACCTGTACTGGCCAGCTTGCCTTTCCTACAGAGCCGAGACAGACACCAGAAGCCTTCAGTGCGAGCAGGTTTCATAGGCCAAGATAAAAATTCAGTCAGACACATGTGGACAGACATGGAACACGTGCCCTGAGGGGGACTTCCTTTTTGCCTGATCACAAGGCTGGATATGTGTCACTGTTATACTGCTGCTATTCCTCTCCTTCTTCCCCTTTCTCCCATCTCTGCTTGGGAAAAGAAAAGAGAACAGGAGGAATCTGCTGGTTTTGGTCAGCTGAGTGCCTACAGACTCCAGTAGAGGGGAAAAAAACCCAGCATTAAACTCAAGAGTTAGCAGAGCTAACTTCTGCTTTAATTTCCAGAATACCTCTCCCCCAGATACCTAAATCTCCCATATTACATAATGACTGTGTGGACTTAATATTGAAGAGTGATAGAAGACAGGTTGGTTATTCAAAAGGACATGGATATCTGGGCCCCAGCCCAGACATTTCTGCAAGCACTCAAGGAGTTACACTGGGTTCACTTGGTATGAGAGGAAACTGCTCAAAACTGAAAGAAGAATTTTCATTTTAAATTTCTTCAGCAGTCAAAATTTTATGTTTTTAAACAAAGATATAAACTTGCTACTGCGTTATGTCCTTGTAATAGGTGATGTCAGATAATTGTGTGTGATATATATTCCTCACATACTCCCAATAAATCACAAATTTAGTCAAATAAAGCAGGTCATAAATGCTCACCTAAGAATATATTCATATACTGAATCTAAGTATATTCATATACTGAATCTAAGAGAGGCTTTGCACAGCTCTGTTGAAGATACTTAAAACTGTCATAGAAAAACAAAGAAAAATATGTGTGAAATAATAAGTTGCAATTAAAGTATTTGCAGATCATTTCAAGAAAAGCCATTTCAAATGAAACAATGTAACAAATCCATATAATAAAACACGAAAAGAACCTGAACGTAATCTTTTTGCAGTTATAACTTTTACTTAACAATTGGATTGTTTTCACTCCTTTAGCACAGTTTGCTAATTTATAACCTACATTTTTGCTTACTTCTTAGAGCAGACAATTTTGGATGAGGTCCACCGTTTCCAGAAGCTGTGACCGAACAGAATCGTTGATCATGCTTCTTTTATTACTACTGATGGCATTGAGCTTGTCTGAGAAGTTTAATGTATGGAAGATGCCCATCAATTCTGTAAACAAGAAAGCAGGCAGGGAATGTCAGTGCAGCTGTAATTGTAGCATAAAGTCTGGAACACTGCTGTTTAGCAGTAAAAGCAAACCTTTCACCTCAAAATATGATATGAGTGAACAGTTTATAATTCTCTGCAGAATTTAGCCTGTAGCTGCGATCGGCTCTTTCACTTGACGTACTGCTAGTTTTGGCTATGGCAGGTGGCTGTCAGATTCTGTTGGGATTTTTATTTGACCAAATATCTTTTCTTGATAAATGAGTACCACTTTGCTGGGAAACTATGTCATTCTGGACACAGCTCTACATGGGTACATTCTGCTCCATCAAATATGGATCCACCACTGGAGCTGGAAAATTGCTTTATGTTGTTTGTTATCATTGAAATTCTTTAAGAAGATCAAGAAGCATTCTCAGACTAAGCCTTGACAATGACACAGGTGGGGAGCCCGTTCTTAGAGATGCTGGAGAACATAGTATCCAAGGACATTCTGTTCTCCTGTGGCCCGACAAATTCATCACTGGTGGTGTAATATATCTTATAGCTTCAGGGAATGAAGAGATGTCCTTCCTGAAGAACACTATCAACCTTTGTTCTTAATTTAACACATGCTGATTGAAGGACAGGGATGTCATCATATTATTTGGCTATAGTTTTCCTGACTGTAAGTCTATGCCTCTTTTCAATTCTCTGCCTCCTGTTTTTTATGTATGGCTCCAAAACATGGGGAATTATAAATCCAGTGTCCTTCTTCAAATGTCTCTGGTTTTGACTATTACTTAATATGAATCAACAATTGGGGCTGAAGCTTGGGGCTTTTTTAATGAGATGACCAGCAACTTAGAAAAGTGTACACCTAACTGCACAGAACAGAATTTTAGTGGGTTACAAATGCAGTATACTGAGAAATGTTTGGAACTTGGACAACCTTGGAAAGAACTGTACGAACACCATAGAGAATAGTGGTGACAGCATAACTCTTTCACAAAGATTTTGTTCCACTGAGGGTGAGTAGTCTCATTCAGTGAAAAAGGATTAAGCTTTATAAAAGCAGTATTTTGCAACAAATGTGTTCAGAACACGAACTATACTAACAGTAGTTGTACATAATAATATTGATATTAATGTTATGTCAGTATACATCTGAACAGATTTTCTTATTTCTCAGAGTTGAAGAATGACTATGTCATAACCAGGTGAATGGAGGAAAAAAACCCCACCAAAACAAACAGTTTGAACTATCAGAAGATCTGACATACAGAATGCTACAGACATGCATAAAACTCTCTTCTACCATATATTGCACGTGCCCCACATATGAACTAAACAGCAGACTTCAGGACCATTTTTCATACTGTGCATGAGTATGGCATATTCCAGTCTGAAAGAACCCATCTACATATTTTATATCTAAATACACACCTGAAGAGCTGTTACCAGTGAAAAAGAAGAAGAAAGATCATTATTGCCCTTCATTAAGAGAGAATTTTTAACATGATCACTTGAAAATGATATCTGTACCCTGTCTCTTTGCAAGAAACTGAGGAGAGAATGTTAAAAAGAAAAAATTGCCAATAAAACACAATGAGCAGCATACTCAGTGAAACATCTAGTAGTATAGTGCTCACTTCAATGTCCTCTGCTGTAATTTAGATAAGCTGTCACCTATCTTCAGGCAGGTAAAATGTTCTCCACAGACATTTCAAAGGAAAGCCCTAGTTGCTCTCAATGTGATAACAGAAACTTTTTCATATTAGTTTCCTGAGTTGTAGAAAAAGAACCAAAACAACAAGGTTACAAGGGAAGTACATGAATACAGGAAAAAAATGATCCTGAGACTCAATAAAAGTATTAAAGTATTTTTCTTTCACTGAAGCTGTACATGTCTTGGCCCAAGCTGGAGGGCTTTGGGAATCAGAGCTTTGTTTATTGCCATGGAAGGAAAGAAAACTCCTTCCCCAAACCAAGGACTCTGTTAAAAACTCCGCAGTAGGAATTTCGTCTTTTTTCCTCACCCTCTTGTCTGCTCCCTTGGGAGTGTGGTTAGCCCTCAGGAAGCTCTGTGATGGAAAACAAAACCCAAGGCACCTAGCAGGTCAAACTGCATGAATAAATTTATATCTGGTTTTTAATGAAAACTAGCTACCTTTAAGCTATGAATTAAGACCAGCTTAATGAGCTTAAGTGGCTTCATCCTCAATTAAAATTCTTGTCTTGCCCATATGAGCCTGAAAGCTGTTCCTGCCAGACAAGAGGATTCAGAAGCGTCCCTCTTACCTGTTCCACCCCACGCTAAGTGCCTTCTTCTGCCAGCTGCAGCCTGGTGAAGGACCACTCCTGAACAGCAGGTACAAGGCCCATGCCAATTAGAAGTCATTCCTGTATCCGCTGTCATTAGTGGTACTTCCAAATGCTGGCATGCCAAAAGCCAAACACAAGGGAGCTGCTAGGGAAGGGGACAGGGAAGAATTCATCATGGCCATTTACGATGCAGAAGTTGAGGTAAGTGGGCAGCACCTCACAAACCAGTATGTAGTGGGTAAAGAGTTGCTGATAAAGGATGGTTTATTTTTTGGTTTTTTGATAGTCATCTTGGTTGCTAGTAACTAACCCATAATGTATGTTTGCTTCCATCCTAACAAATTACAGGTGTAGCAAGGGTTCAGATGACACCATTACAAATTATCATCCGCTGGATCAAAGTGCATGAGGAAGTACTACTGCAGGTGTCCTGTTAATACCTACATCTATCTTTCAAGTCATTTAATAAGCAAATTTAATGTGGCTTCCATATCAGCATGCTCTCTTGGACCTCAAACTCTTTGGTGAAGCTCAATGCATAACATGTTGGCAGAATTCACGTACTGGATATATAACGCTCATTATTCCTTCTTAATACTCAGGTCATCTGTGAGAGGGGAATACATAAGATGATACTGTGTGCGTAAGCACATAGAATAACATCCAAGCTCAATGATCTCAGAGATCTGAGGGGGGTTTTTTGTCCTTTTCTTGCCCCTTCAGATAGATATATCTATATGGGCTTTCACATTTGCAAGTGGAGACTTTGCTAAGCCTACACAGATTTTTAAGGTACCTGGTTTTGGCAGCTTATTATTATGGTTTATAATGATCTAGGCATTTGAAGCCCTCAATGGATTTATCCCCCAAACACTCCATGTGAAATACAAAGTCGTCATTTGTCTACCTGTCTTTTATAAGACATGAAATGGAGACAAAACAAAATCAGTGACCCCCCCCTCCTCAGCAAAGGAAGGAACCAAACCAATCAACTCTGAGAGAGTCTTGTGCTTTCAAAATACCTTCCTCTCTTAACGGATTTAATTTCACTATTTCCAAACTAATTCTGTATATATGCAACTGAGGTTCTCCATTAAGTTTCATTCATTCGTAGAATGAATTCAAATTAGCAGAGTCAACTGAAATCCCAGTGTCTGTGTGCACACCCACCCTCAGAAAATATAAGTTAATAATAAGATTGTTTTATCTTTTCCCTTTTGGGTTTAAAAGAGAACATATTGATTTGCAGCAACCATGAGATAAAAGTATGTGCATGGAGAGTTGATGGGATCACTGGAACACAGGAATTTTTGGAGTTGCCATAATTTATTTAAGCATCAGAGCCTTGAAAGAGAAGGAGCACTAATATTTGACTGTTTAGTGTTCAGCATAATGTGAACATAGTAATGCAATTATTTGCCTTATGGAAAACTAGCTTTCTCTCATGTTCCCATCAACCATAAATATATTTTATGGCCTTTCAGTTTTCTCAACAGGCTATTTAATGTTTACCTTTCCAAGGAAAAAGACATCATCAAATAAGACTGAAGTCTAAACAAAATCAGAATATCTTCAAAGGCACAAAGTGAGTATAGACTCGGGTCATACCGGCCAGCTCAGAAGTAGATGATCTTTAAGGTCCCTTCCAATCTAAACCATTCTAAAATTCTTTTTTGGTACTTCTTTTCATTGAGTCTTCCTATTTTCTGGCAGCCTAAAACTGTCATCCAGCCATCCTCCTGCAGGACATAAGGCTGCAGCAGGTACTCGAGCTCTAGGGCTGTGCTGCAGGAGCAGGTGAGTGGCTCCCTGAGAGAATGTGCTGTTCAGCATGAAAACATTGGGTCGGCAGCTGTGGGTTTTTCCTCAGCTTCACCTGAAACAACCACAACTCCTTCCTGGGAGAGAGGAGGGTAGTGCACTCCCAGTCACACTCCCTGCCAAGCAGCTGTACTTACTGAATGTGAAGGTTAGATTTTTCTCTTTAAACACCACTGGGAGCACTTCAGCTCTAGCGCTTCTTCACTGCCAGAGCACAACACACTCCTTCACCCAGCATGTCCAGGGTACCCCTGCTCTGCTCATCCACTCTCTCAGCCTTGGGTAGCCCTGGGTGGCACCTTCCCTTCCCACTAAGGGCCACGTAGGCTGTTGGCCACCCCACAGACCCCACTGTGGGCACCCACTAGAGTGGGATGTGGCTTCCCCTGGCTGTGCGTGCCTGCAGCAGATGTTTCTGGTTATTAGGCCAAGGGAAACTTTATGAGGCCTTTCCTCCCTTTTTGGGGAGGAATGCCAAAACAGCCAAAAAATGGGAAATATATAACTTTATTCACATTTCCAAACCAGGAGGGAAATGCTGCAGTTGGATTGTTTGGAAGTGTGTAAAGGTCCAAACTCTGCCATTGAAATAAAAAAAGACTGTGAATTGCACCTGCATAACTTAAACATCCCTATCTACATAAAGGGGGGAAAGCCTACTCTCCCTTTCAATAGAGAACATAACTTTTCTAAAAACTCTTCAGTCAAGGATAAACTAACAATCTATTTTATTAAATTTAATTCCAAAATGAAACAAGGAATATTTTCCTACACGCATCTGGTATTTTATCTTATAATGAAGTTTTAGTTGCCTTCAAAACACAGACAGCTTAAAATTTTTAAGCAGTCAATTCTTTTTTTAAATTAGGTTTTAAAATTAACTGTGGCAACCTTATCCTCAAACCATAATTTCACTAGGCTTTTAAAAATCTAGTTACTTTAAAGTAAATTAATAAAACAGCCCAGGAGAAGGAGAAAATATGTTATTTGTTTGTATTTGAATTTTCTGTCTTAAATTTCCCCTGGCTTGATAATTGACAAAAAGGTCTTCTTGTAGAAATAATGTCAGTTTTTGACTATCAAACTCGTAAGGATTTTGAACTGCTTGAACATTTATGTTTCTGCAGACACCCAACTCTCTACTGCTAACTTGGTAGGGATAAGATCATCTGAGTAATTATTTCGCTGAACAACTGAGCTGTTAAAACAAACTACCACAAGCATTCAGAGAACAATCCTGGAAGGAAAAAGACTAAGCACATCTGCTACACTCTTGATATACAAGATAGATATCTATTATTTTTTGTGCTATAGATTAGTGCATCAATAAGCCACTAGGTTCCTGTTTAAACTAACCTTAAATGTGAACAAAGTGAGTATAAATTATTCTGCTTTCTTTTAATGCTAGATTTTTAAATTCACACCATGAAAAACCTTTTTTTCCTTTATGTCCCCCCATTCTTATTGACCAACTTCTTCATCTGCCCAGAGCTGACTACTGACCAGCAAATACATTTTACCCACTCACATTATTCATTTTCACTTTTCTATGTGCCACTTACATGTCGTTAAGTTGTTTTGTTCCTCAGGAATGGTCCTGCTCCTTTTCCAATTAATTCTATTTCTCTAAGTGAATTTCCTTCCATTTGAGCTCTTCTATTCTCCCTTGCTCCTCTTCATTATCATAATATTATCATTATTATCATAATATATACTATACTAATTTATAGCTCTCCCAGGAGTAGCTAATGAATGCAGGAATGGCTCTTTCTAAAATCAATGGAGAATAGAGAGTGCCTTTAGCATGAGTAGACTTATGGTATCCTGCAAGTACACAGGTAAAGCACTGCTCCCTTCTGCAAATGTGGTTTTACCTTCAGCAACAGCAGGTTTAGTGTCACTGTACATGCAGCCACTTAACTTTGAAGAACTAATACTGTAAGACACCATAAATTTCTGTAAACTGTTAACTGCACAGAATTGAGAGAAAATCGCACAAACATATTTTAGGAAGCCAGTACATCCATATTCAAGTCACGCTTTTGCTGGAGATTCACAGCAAGTTCCAACCATCAGAACAGCATTTTCCTGTGAGCATGAACTTTTTCAGACTCCCAGTCTTGTCAGTCTCTGAGAGCTGGAACACACTCAGTACTCTGGAAATCCCTGGTGATCTGAGCTTGGAGCATTTTATGTTGCTCTGCCAGCAGGGCAGTAATTAAAATATGTTACTATATATGGAAATGGTCAAAACGTCATGGAAATAAACAAGGTTCTGAAGACAAGCAAAACTTTTGTTAAAATGTGAAATAAAGACTTGATAGTACACCTTAGATTTAAAATTGAATCAAAAGGAAGCAAATCCCAGTTTGGTGAACTTGCATGATCATTCAACTAAGATACAAATGTCAAGTAAATTTACAAGCTGAGGACAAAAATTGTTTTATGTCAAGACTATGTTTCTTATCAACTAAAGAGACTGAACTTCATACTGACAGACTCGTGCTTATTTTCCCTCCACACCCTGTTGTGCAACTTGGACCTTTTCCATTTGCACTTTTGTCTTTGAATGGATTTTAAGTGGTAAAGGAATCATGCTGGGGCAACACAGAGATGCAGCGAGAAGTACCGGTTACAAGAGGAGACAGGATCATCTGAAAGGATTAGGAACAATCTGCTTTTCCTTAGAAGAGGTGGTGCCCTGACAGTCTTTGTCTCCTTGTGGTATTTTGAATAAACTGAGAAGACATGATTCAGAGGACAAAACTTTACTTTCTCCACCTACATGACCACTTTCAGTATCATCCCATGCCCAGTTTAGCACACTTTTCTCTATACCTTTTAATTTTAACCAGGTGCTCTTAGGTTAAGATATGACCATGTTAGACTTCGACACTTCAGTTTGGCAGTTGGCTCCCAAAAACCTTATATTTCCTATTGCAGTATATGCTCAATCCTACCAAAAGGAAGTATGCACAGTCCCACAAATTAACTTAGTTGGTCAGAGCATAGAGCTAATAACACCAAGGTTGTGGTGTTTCAACCCTGTATGGGCCAGTCAATTAAGAGTTGGACTTGATGATCCTTGTGGGTCCCTTCCAACTCAGAATATTCTGTGAAACTATAAAAAAAAAAAAAAAAGGCACATAACCCATATATCCACATACAGGTTGTTTAATGCATGCTATGTGGGATGAGAAGTGAAGCTGAGCGTGCCAAAGCACATCAGTCAGTCATCTATTTCAAAAACCTGTTTTTTCTCACATGGCTCTTGACTGTTTACAATCTCTACAAATCACTAAAGGTTCCTCAAAGCAACAGTGGAGTCAGAAAGTAGACCTGGGGAAACCAAGGTATTCTATTTTACAGATAAGTCTCTTCACCTTTAGTTAAATATGAATGAAGTGAAGCTCTTTTGTGTGTCAAGTTTTCTCTTCAAGCAAATGTGGGTACTCTAGATGGAAATGTATACTGCTTGTTGTTCTTCAATTATTTGTTACATTATTAACTTTCTATTTTGAGGGTCTGACAGTTCAGAATAAAAATCTTTACAAATTACATACCTTTTTTTATCTGAAGCTGAATTTTTTTTTATTAACAGAAGTGAAACTGAAGGATATAACACCTAAGGAAAAACTTTTTTCAGGAGTTTCTTTACATATACCTATTTGCATGATCTGAGATATTCTCACTAAGCACCACAGCTGTACCTCCTATTAAAGGAGCTAAACCACTAATGCTCCAGGGTTATGGATTCTCTTAATTTTGTGTTTATATAAAAGAATATTACAATTTTATTTCTTAATTACACAAATATTTGTTGAGAATGTATGAACATTCAAGTCAGGAATTCTGTAAGAAATGCATTTAAAATAATTTGGGACCAGTCCTGTGAAGGTTGAATCTTTTCAGAGAGACACTTGCAAGGAAGAATTAGGAAACTAGGAAAGAATTTTTAAAACTATTTTTACAGTCAGATGAAAAAGCCATTTCTTTTCCATTATACCTATGATGCAACAAAGAGCACAGATTCAGAAACGCATATATATCTCAAAAGGGAAGAGCAAAGGTCTGGGATAACAAAAACTAGTGGATTTCTATGGACAAGAATAGTCTTTATGGCACCAACATAGAATTCTTTTTTTAATAGAACATTCCATCCTCACCAAAACATCTGGTCATCTTTTCCCATCTGGACTGTTTTTCTCCTTTTTATTTGGCTTTCCTTATATTAGGGTTGGTGAAGGTTAAGCAAGTGTTGGCAATGAAAACCAGTGCAAAAGGTTTGATAGTCTAGGGCAAAGCAACGAATGGAAGTGACCATCTGCTCCATATTGACCCCCAAGTGCCTTAAGTCTCCAGCAAAAGTGAAGAGTCTCCCATGAGACAAGTAATTCAGTCTTTTTCTGGCTGGCTCAAGTCTTCTTATCAAAGCCTACGAGTTCATCACGGCCTTAAATGAATTAATTGAAACTTTCTAATTCATAACTATTGAAACATCACCTGCAGCTTTAATTCTCACTGGAGAGAGCCGAAGTATAATAACTGTTTCCAGTTATTTCCATTCTAAAAAATCCTTTGTACATAAAAATTACTGCCAAACTATTACTTGGCCCCAAATGCATTGCTGTTATCAGTTTGAAAGGATTACCACTTCATCTCTTCATAAACTCTCTTCAACCCTCACCCCATCTTGTGTTCACACTATAAAGGCCCCTTTAAAACTTCATTCTACACAAAAATTAATCAAGACAACTCAGATAGCTGAAGAAGACTCAGTCATTTCTATGGGTTTACAACAGCCTAATATGTAGTTTTAGAATAGTGGGTATGATGTTGGTGGCCTGTTTCCTCTTCCCAAAATAAACTTCATTAAAAGTTGGAAGCAGTTACTCTATGACAGGACTTCTTCTCTAGCAATCTTTTTCAGAGAAGAATAAATGCATATATTTTCAAAGAATTAAGGCTTTATCTAATAATTCACAGAATCACAGAATCAC